>JAMPIV010000883.1:0-31274 GCA_024509875.1 Oreohelix idahoensis
TGCACCACAAACATCCCAATTGTAAGGTTTATTTACTGTATGCAGTCTTCTATCGCGCACCTTGTAGCTTGCGTTGTTCCGAGTAAATGCTGCACCACAAACATCACATGTGTAAGGTTTATATCCTGTATGTATTCTTTCACATAATTTTAGGCTACAACTTTCATTAAATTCTGCATCACAAACTTCACACTTGTAAGGCTTCTCTTGTATATATATTCTGTTATGTTGTATGCAATCTTTCACAGTAAAAAATACACCACACATACCACACTTGTAGGACATACTTTCCTTTAGTTTCATGTGAGACTGAATGATTACATCACTGCAAGTAGCAACAGCTCTGTCACTCACACAAAGCTGAACATTTAACTCACTGGCAGAAAATGGAATACTGCAATTTATGTTACAGACTTGATTTTGTAAACCTGATTTACCACTGTGTAGGTTGTCAAACCCTGTAGAAGTCCTTTCCTGACTGTTGATGAGGTTCACTGATGCTTCATTATCAGTGAGTCTCAGGTTGATGCTTTCTTCTCTTGCAACCTCATTAAAAGTGGCATCTCCAATCTTACTCGCTGCTTCCTTCATGTTATTTCCACTGTCCTGTGGGAAGACGTTCTGAAGATCACTGCATTTATTATCAAACTTCCAGCCTCCATCGCTGTGTACTGCTTTCATATGCTTACCGAGGACATCAAGTTTGAAGAAATGAGTGTTGCACAGGTGGCAAGAATAAACACCTGTAACAATAAAAATAATGAGCAAAGATAAATCATGAAAAATGTGTCCTATATGTTTAGTTAAAAATGTGTTAGCAAAGTGTAGTTACAAACTAATGAGCACAATTTCCTGATAATAATGTGATTGTTCTGCCATCAATGGTACCTAATCCGTGTAGCGGTATGACAGCTTGCGCACCCAGATAACTCCCAGAGCTACACCAGTGGGAGTTTTACTCCTGGTAGATTCAACAAAGCTGGAAAGGTTTGTGGATAGGGGTCAGACAAAAGCTGATACCCTGGTCCTCCAAGCAGGGTTCATAGCAAATTTCCTTTTCAACCTTCCTCTGCCTAGTAATTAATTTGCCTTTTCTAAATAAAAATTCTGGTTCCTTGATCTTTCTTCTTTCATAATATGTCAGTTGTATCTTTCAGCGTGTCATTGAAATTGAGACAAAAAAATAAAACACCATTAAAACCGCTTTTGCCGTGCGCTGGCTGACTGGCGCTCAAGAGAGCGAAATTCCCTGAAAGGATCCCACCTCATTCAAAGCGTCGGCGCTATGTCCTCAAAAATGCTACACTAATACTAATACAGTTTTCACCAATGAGAAGAGCGGAAACTGAGGTTTACGCAACACGAGGAACATATTTTTTATGGGAAAATATCGTAAATTCGAAGTGAATGAGAAAGTTTGGATTTTAATTAACACTTTGCTGACCAAATTCGACGATAGTCGAATTTCCGGTTGAAACCCTTGTTGACCAGATTCGACGAAAGTCAAATTAGTAACTCTACCAACACAACAGACAGCCGTATCAATAGTTTTACGAAACAAGTTTCATCCGGGTATTTTTAACATTCCAAAATGGCTGCGCCCATGAATGATACCGTGAAACACTGTTTATAGCCGAGTTTTGATTAAAATTTCATTATTTTTAGTACAAGAGCCCGTTCTTTGTTTTCATCATGTGTGATGATGAAAACCAGACTTATAACAGAGATGATTCTGACTCTGGCAGCGAATCTGGGGCCGAAAGTGATATCTCATGGCTAAGTAGAAATGTATCACTCAATCGTAACGCAACTGAATTTGAATAAGATGTAGGAACATCTGAAGCAGGAGATGGGCGTGGCACAAGAGACCACAGCAAGACTGCACATCAAAATAATCTGTGGAGATGGAGAAAGCTTGCTCAAAATGAACTTGTTGAGCTTGACATGCTTCCTTCATATGAAGAACAACAAGGTGTCACGGCAGACACAACTATATGTCAAATGATTTTTTCAAACTTTTTTTCCCCGACACTGCCATAGATCTGATCACTGACGAAGTGAATAGGTACGGAGAAAATCAACTCTCTCAGTACACAGGAAATGCTAAGTACAAGAAACGTACTTGGGATAAAACTGATGCAGTTGAAATTTCTGCATTCATAGGCCTTCAGATTGGTATGGGAATGTGTTGCAAACCAGCAGTCTCAGACTACTGGTGTAAGAACTTTTGGTTGAATGATACACCATATTCGAGGGTCATGAGTCGGAACAGGTACCAACAGCTCCACAGAAATCTCCATTTTAATAATAATGATAACAGAATTGAGAGGGGGCAGCCTGGGTATGATCCCCTCTTCAAGCTCAGACCCATACTGGATATTATTTTGCCTACATATAAGCAACACTACACACCTGGGCAGGAGTTGTCAATAGATGAATCGATGGTGAGGTTCACAGGTAGAATATATTTCAAGCAATACCTGCCAGCAAAACCCACAAAGTGGGGATTCAAAGTATTTGTACTCACTGATGCTAAAACACAATACTGCCTGAAATAGAAAATTTATACTGGTAAGGCAAATGATGAAGGTTCTGTTGGGGCAACTTCCAGGGTTGTGAAAGATCTTCTTGATGGATATGGCAACAAAGGACATATTCTCTACTGCGACAGCTTTTATTCAGCCCCAGCTTTATTTCAAGAGCTGAAAGAAATTCAGATTGGTGCATGTGGAACAGTAGCTGAGAATAGGAAGCATTTTCCTGAAGCACTGAAGAAAAAGCAACTCAAATTGAAAAAGGCAGATCATCCTGTTTTGTGCCACAGAAGATAAAGGCATGTTGGCAGTTACCTGGCATGACACGAAAAGAGTTAACCTTTTATCTACTGTTCACTCCAATGATGTTATGGACAAGACAGTTAGAAAACGAGGAATACCTGAGGGCAGAACAATTCAGAAGCCAGTGCTAGCAGAAAAAATACAAACACAAGTATGGGAGGTGTCGACCACTTCGGCCAACTGGGTGCAAGCTATATCCCTACCCACACAGATCATATAAATGGTACCTGCCATTATATCATTTCTTAGTTGAACCTGCCCTGGTTCATGGGCACATAACCTACAACACTGCCCACTCTACAAAGAAAGATCACAGCAAAGAAGTTCAGGCAGGATGTCAGTCTCGCTCTTATTGAAGCTGCTATTCTTCGACGCAATGTGACACCTTCAAAACCACAAGTCACAACAACACGACTTACTGAGCGCCACTTCATTGATAAATATGAAAGGGCACGGTACAAACCAGACTGTAAAGTGTGTAAGGCTGCGGGGAAAAGAAGCCAGACTGTCATGTACTGCCCAGATTGCAATGTACCTCTATGCACGATACCGTGCTTCAAGTTATACCACACAGTCGAGGATTATCAACGATCCAGACAAAGACTCTTGCAGAGGCCTACAGCTACAACTTCAACCCCAGTTAATGAAGGAAGCAGCTCAGACTTTAACTAGAGGTATGTAACTATTCAAAACATTCACAAACACTCATTGTCAGATGCCGCAGACACAGAATACTTTCAAAAAAGACAATACAAAAATTAAATTTTCTTTGCATTTTATTCACAATTTTTATGAGCCTTTTATGTTGAAATACATGGTTATTAATAAATCAGTACGTCAATTAAGATTATTTTCTTCATTGCCATCAATGCCCCTAACATTTTATTGCACTGACATCAAACAAATTCACTAAACACTGGAAAAATATCATGGTTTTAAAACATCTCCTGAAATTTCTATAAATAGCCACACAAATTCAAGATGGCCGCCATGATCATGTGACCAATTTGCATAAAATATAATTTTATAGATGTAGCAACCATTCATAATGGCGCTCTGAAAATTTCAAAACCCTATGTCTGTTTTTCAATTTTTTATGAATTTAAAAAAAAACAGTTATTTTTAAAGAAATATGCAAACACCCTTGGTAATGGGAGACATTAATGCTCCGGATCGCTGGTCAGCAAAGTGTTAATTAATACACATCTGGGACGCCTACCTACACTCGTGTTACATCAAACAAACGAGCAACCATTCTGCTAAAATCATAACAAAGTTTTAAATATCAGAGCTATTTGAGCAAAGAGCTAACGAATGTTAAAAGACAGCACCTCCAACACATTTTGGCGAGGAAACACAATGGCGGATGTTCCATCTGAAAAACCCGGACACGATGGGCCGGCTGTACAAAACACAGCATGAAATGACTTAGGCGCTGAACTGAAAGTTTCACCAATGGAAGTCGATGCAATATGTGTTTTGAGTAAGTTTTGAACATTGTTTTATTTCTATTCATTTCAGACCTATTTTGTTTGTAATATAGCAACGGCAAGTGACAGAGGGTGGGTGTATTACTATTAGTAAAAGAACAGCCAAATGTGACGTCTCGATTCACACATTTAGACAGAAAGTTTTTCGTTTTTTAAGCAATTTTGGGGGTGGGGTATTGTTGTTAATGTAGCTATTTTCTAAACATTCGGTATCAGAATTAAGGTCTAACAGTTTGTAAAGTAGCTGACCTCCTTTCGATAAAGATATGGATGTCAAAGGTCATGTTTAGAATTTAGCTTGCTACACATTTGTAAATGTTAATTTTTTTTTTTGAAAATTGCCTCTCGCTTAATTAACCTTTTTTTTCCTGGCAAAGGGGCGAATGACCCCAACCAGGCATGTCCACGGGTGGCGGATAGTGGAAGGACCTCCAGATATGGTGTGTCAGCTGCGAATTAAGTCAGTATTGCTGGACGAATAAGGAGTCGCGGACCAAACGGCGATGTCCTCCCAGCAAGATGGGGAGGGGTAACAGGTGGCACTGATACCCCCACTGAAATCCCCCATATGTCCTGTGACAGGTGCATCAAGCGAGTAAGAGCCGCTATAAGCTCTAGCCACGGGGAAGATAAACCTCGGTAAACAAACCAACCTGCTGCCTTGCAGCTACCACCGGGAGATGGAAAGGCTATGGGAGACAACCCTGAACAACAAACACAACCCGGCCTGCCAAAGACGAAGTGTGTCAGCTACGACGGAGACACCGGGAAAAATTAGGACACACACACTTTTGCAGTATGGAGTCATGCGACAATCTCGACTTACGAATCCTTCTGCCAAGACAAGGCAAAAAGAACTAAGGGAGGAATCCTCATGCTGATTAAAACCTCAATCCCAGCAGTAGAGATACACAGATCTGGTGAGGGCAAACTTGAATACATAACAGTCCAACTACTGCTCCCAGTGGAGACTTAATGATCACAAACTGCTACAGCCCTCCAACCACAACTCTGGAGCTACACAAAGTGAAGCTTGCAGCATCAAGACACCTCATTATGGGCGACTTCAACAGCCACTCACCCAGCTGGGGCTTTGAAGCAACAGATCTGAGAGGAGAAGAGGTGGAAGATTGGATGGTAGAGAATAAACTAATCCTAATAAACCAACCACAGGATAAGCCCACCTTCTTTTCCAGAGTTTGGAAAACAACGAGCACACCAGATCTTGCTTTTTGCCCAGGTGACCATCTGTCTTGATTGGCTGTGTGTGGTGCACTATTTGTGGACTTCCCAGCATCGATAAAACAGGCAGAAAACAATGTTGTGTCCGCATCAGATTTTGCTCTTTTCCTCAGACCTGCGGGTTCTGAGTGGCTGGAATGACGTCTCGAGAGTCCGGCGGTTTTATAACGATAGAGTACACACGAGGGCAAGTTCGGGCACAAAGGGCTGATCACCCGTTTGCTTGTCATATTGATTACGGAAACAACAGCAGATGGATCAATTTGTTGTTGCCCTAAAGACGCTGTAACTTACAGTGTAAGGTGTGATGGGATACTACAGCAAAGAAAATCAATCTGCTGTTGCCCTTAAGACGCCACAAGGCGTGATGGCCTCTGACTGCTTTGTCAGTCTTTGGCTAAGGACGGAAGAAGAAGACCAGATCTTGCTATGGCTACAGATGACATACATCGACTCACCACTAGAAAAAAAAAAATTGAAGTTACGGAAACAACAGTGAATAAACAAACTTTGCTGTGGGATGGACATCCGGAGTCTGAGGCTCGTATGACTGTCAGTGGTGAAAGCCGAAAGGATACCACTGACATGAGAACGGACGTCCTGAACGCAAAACATGATACAAGAATAGGATTATGGAATGTCAGGACAATGAATGAGACGGGTAAACTAAAACAGGTCACGGCAGAAATGAGAAACTACAGGTTACACATTCTAGGGATAAGCGAGAGCAGATGTCCTGTGGTAAGACATTCTGAAGATCACTGCATTTATTATCAAACTCCCAGCCTTCATAGCTGTGTACTGCTTTCATATGCTTACCGAGGACATCAAGTTTGAAGAAATGAGTGTTGCACAGGTGACAAGAACAAACACCTGTAACAATAAAAATAATCTTCTTCTTTGATCCTTAGCCGCCGACCGTCAAAGCAGTCAGTGGCCATCACGCCTAGTGGCACCTTGTAGGGCAACAACAAATTGATTCCACTTTGCACGGTCGGTGGCCATCCTTCGTACAGTGCCCCAACTCTGGTTCATTCTTTTCATCTCAGCCTCCACCAGGTTGTTTTTGGTCGGCCTCTCTTTTGTTTTCCTTCAGGGGTCCAAAGCATAGCTGTTCTTGTGATGGCATCAGGGTCTCTTCTGAGGACATGGCCAACCTGGCTCCAGTGTCTGCCAGCTATGATGGTGTGCATGTCCTCTTGCTTGCTACGAGTTAGCAGATCTTGGTTAGTGATGGTATTCGGCCAAAAAATTTGGTGAATTTTTTTAGGCATGTGTGAAAAGAGGACAATGTCGACATTTGCTTATCTGTAACTCTCCAGCATTCCGCACCATAGAGAAGCATAGAAAGCACACAGCTCTGATATAATCTTAATTTTGTGCTTGTGCTGTATTGGGAGGACTTCCAGATGTTGTTTAGGCTAAGAAGGCTGTTCTTGCCTTATTCATTCTGATGTTGATGTCTTTGCCTGCCCCGCCGTCTGGTGTTACTATGCTTCCTAGGTATGTGAAGGTATCTGTCTGTACCAGTTTCTGATTCCTTACTGATATGGGCTCATGGTTGCTCACATTGAGCGTCATGACCTCAGATTGATGTTCAAGCCCACCTGCTGGCTAAACTTTTTAAGTCTATCCGTTTTTTCCTGGATGTGTTGATGTGAATGTGCTAGTAGTAGGTACCACAGTGATTTTTGTTTGCACAGAAACACCAGAGAAAACAATGCAGTTTGGAAGCTCTTGGAAAACCATGAAATTGGGTACTTAATTTTTTTTAAATCGGACAAAAAATAAAAATGTTACGGCATTTTAAAAAGTGTATGTACTTTCGCAAAGTTAAAAAAGTTACATCACACCAACTTCAGAGTGCTCCCGTTTTCTTAAATATAATCTTAGAACCTTCTCTGATAAACAGCATACAGTCTGCAATACACTGATCACATAAAGAAAACTATAGGGCTATATCATGAATAATTATCAATTTATTTTAGACCTAAATATTGCAAATTCATTACCAAAAAATGTAGTATTTTGCATGAACTTCAATTTTCACATCATCTTATTTCAAAAAAATATAAAGGTACAAGCTTTAAATTTTGTACATATTAATCTGCTTTACTACACCAAATACAACCCAATTTTTTTTTTCAGAGGATTTGAACATCTGTTTGTTCTTGTATAATTTTTTAAAATATGTCCAGAGGCCAATTTGTCGCAGGGGAAGTAAAAAATGTAAAAAATTAAGATTTTTTAAAAAAAAAATACTGTCCATATTTCAATTAAAAAATCATTTGTAGGCAATAATTAACAACATGTAAACAATAATTAACAATATCTAAACGCTATTTTTTGATAAAACAACTGGTTACTAGCATTAAAAAATGTTTTTTTTTATACCATCTTTGTATGAGTCATATGCAACAGTAAAATTCCAGAAGTGAGTTTTCTTTACATGTATAGAGCATTACACGTACCATTATTATATCATACATGTAGTGCATTGAAAATCACGACGAACCTTAAAACTTGAAAAGTGTACAGCCTGCTTAAATTAAAATGTTTATTAATTAACATGAATACGTGAGTCTGAACTATTTAACTCTTTCAGTCCCAAGCAAAAAAGTGGGTTTGGCCCAAGCAAAAATGGTCACCCCAGTGCGTTTTTATTGTTGTTGTTTGGAAATAATTTTTTTAAATGTTCATGTGCATAAATAACTTTGTTGTTGTATATAAAACTGAAGGTAATTGGATGTACTTTACTCTTGTGCTACAAGTATAAAAGCTTTCATTGAAAAATGATTAGATATTCAAGGTAAAATGGAGGATATGCGCTTAAAAAATCTAAAATAAATATCTCAAAACAGAAACACGTTCGCTCTTAAATACGTGCAGTATTTAAAAGAATTTACTTGCAGTCGGAAATGACGTTTTGGGTGGTTTGTGTGTAGTTATAATTAAAAACAGTCTCAAACAGAGGCACATATACTAAAGGCTTTTTAAAGTTGATTTGGCCAAGCGCGTCTAACCCATGAGCCTTTATAAAGTCGATTGGGACTTAAAGAGTTAAAGTGCATTTCATGAAAGCTGTTTATACCCGGTACTAACATATTTATGTTCGAGGTAAGACTATCAACTAGTGCCTGCTAGTCCGGACATTTCAGTACACCGTCAGCTACTAAGTTATGGTATTTTTCCGGTTTCCTAGCCTTGTCTCAACACGTCGACCATTGGCGTTTGGTTTTGCGATATCATTCGCGTTTGAGATCCTAATTAACCCTATTATGTTGCAAAAGAAACCTTCATTTAATTACTAATTAATCAAAACATGCATTTTTTATTCAAATTGGTAACTTTCTTAGCTTTTCAAGCTCTTGAAAAAATGTTTGGGGGCCTTTAGAATTGATGTGCGAATGTCTGATGGCTGGTGGATAACAATTCAATACCACGTTGATTTACACAGAAACTGTGCGATCGTGTAAAATTGCTATAATAATTATAAAAAACTATTGTAAATTTTAAATTTAAGTTCAACACATTGTTAATTAAAGTGATATTCTTACGTATAGGTCAACCTCAAAATCAGAAGATGTGATGATGTTTGCACATGAGCAAATAAAAGTGGCGTCTCGATATTGATGACATCGGAGTGATTTGATCACGGCCAATGGAACAGCCTCGCTGTCTATTTTTCGCTTAAAATTCTAGGCTAACTTGAGTGGATTACAGAACGTTACTCACATATCAATTAGCTCCATCAGCAAATACCATGGAGTCTTTAAAAATTTTTCACACGAATAATAGGGAAAATGGCTCCCAAATCGTTTCAGATATGTGGGCAAACAATTATAACAACATTTAAAATGTCACATCTTGTAAAATTTCAACTTCACTTTGAGAAATCGACGTCTTCCACGTTGTTTTCTACAGCTTGCAATATACCAAATTAAAGATATACATCTTCCCATCATAATGGTGACAATAGTATGCAAATCAGACGTTTGCTGGTCAAGCGAAACCTTTTTGAATGAAGCGGAGTGAGGCAAAAACGCCGAGAGTTGGCCGCGCACCCGGGCAAACTACGCGTAACGTTGCTGTTAGTTTTTATTAGTAGGTACCACAAACTGCCTCTTGCGCGGCGGTCGGAAAATTCTGTAACACGCAAGCGAGGCCCAGTTTGGGCCCTTTTCAACCTCGCTCTGCCTAGTAATTAATTTGCCTTTTCTAAATAAAAATTATATCTTCTGGTTCCTTGATCTTTCTTCTTTCATAATATGTCAATTATAACTTTCTGCGTGTCATCGAAATTGAGTGAGACAAAAAACAAAAACACCACGAAACCGCTTTTACCGTGCGCTGGCTGACCGGCGCTCACGAAAGCGAATTCCTTGAAAGGACCCCCACCTCATTCATAGCGTCCGCGCTATGTCCTCAAAAATGCTACACTAATACGGTTTTCACCATTGAGAAGAGTGGAAACGGAGGTTTACGCACATGTAACACAAGGTACAGATTTTGTATAGGAAGATATCGTAAATTCGAAGTGAATGAGAAAGTTTGAATTTTAATACACATCTGGGAGGCCTACCTACACTTGTGTTACATCAAACAAACGAGCAGCCATACTGCTAAAATCGTATCAAAGTTTTAAACACCGTCGTTATTTGAGCAAAGAGCGAAATAACGTTAAAACAGAGCACCTCCAACACATTTCGGCGTGTAAACATAAAGGCGGATGTTCCATCTGACAAACCCGGACACGACGGGCCGGCTGTACGAAAACACAGCACGAAAATGACTCAGGCGAAATGAAAGTTTCACCAATGGAAGTCGACTTAATATGTGTTCTGAGTAAGTTTTGAATTTTGTTTTATTTCTACTCATTTCAGACCTATTTTGTTTATTTGCAATATAGCAACGGCAATTGACGGAGGGCGGATGTATTAGTAAAAGAACAGCCAATGTGTGACTGCTCGATTCACACATTTAGACAGAAAGTTTTTCGTTTTTTAAGCAATTTTGGGGGTGGGGAATTGTTGTTTATGTAGCTATTTGGTTGTTTTATCGGACCATCACCATTTTCTAAACATTCGGTATCAGAATTAAGGTCTAACACTTAGTAACAGCTTGTAAAGCCGCTGACCTACTTTCGATAACGTTATGGATGTCAAAGGTCATGTTTAGAATTTAGCTTGTGAACGTTAATCTTTTTTTTTTTAAAATTGCCTCTCTCGCATAATTAACCTTTTTTTTTCTCAATTATTTCAGGGGACAATCGTTATGATGCACATTTTTCAATGACGGGAAGAGGCAGACGTCCGGCTCTGCCACTGATTTCTGTGACAAATCTATTGGCACAGTTCTGTCTTCTGAAGGACTAGGAAAATGCAACATCGGAGCTAGTACGTCTTGTTGTGTAAAGTGTATATATCATATTATTTTCTCTCATTCTCTGATGTTAAAAATCATTAGGCTAATGAAATTATGTAGTTGAAGCTTTCCTGGAAGTCTCTACAGGTTTTGAGTTTATTTGCAATTACAAACATAAAAGACAAATGACATAATCCATGTAAAAGAGAGACTTACAATCTACTGTATAATTAATATAATGATTTAAATGGTAAATGCAGTAAAAATTAATGCCGCAATAAATGCTTAATGATTAACAAAGGGAAAGAAAAAATAATTTGGCCGACATATTTTTTATTAATAATAAAATAACACAATCATGTAATTTGTCCTCTTCCCGTCCCTCCCAACAAATTTCTCTCAGGTGACCTCTTGGTTTCTCTGTGCTACATGAACAGAATGTGAGTAAAGGACAGCTACAATACAGGTGCCAGATGTCAGTACAACAAGCCAGTGCCCTGAGAGGAGATTCACTTGAGGAATTTTGATGCAGCTGACCTCAAGTGACAGTGAGTTGGACACGGACTAATATGTAATGTTTCTTTGTTTATAAAAATCAAATTTTAAGCAGTAAAGGTTGTTTCAATCAAGAAAATAACCATCAATTTGAATTGTACAACTCAAATTACATTAATATGGAAGTTTTCAGCTCTATAGCTGCAATATTCATGATTTTATGACAACATTTGGAATTTCGTGAGATTTTTCTTCCGAACTGCAAATTTAGCCTTCGATCCATTTTCACACAATGCAGTTTTATAGTATTCAGTATTTCATGTGGCTCAAAAAAATTAAGCATCAAGTATATATTGCTCTCTTTAAGCTCAATAAATCTTATAGCTTTCCTGTGTGTAGTTTTTGATTTATGAGTGCATGAAAATGCATATTTGCACTTTGCGAGCACAACAATGAGACTTGCTACTGCATCTTTTGTCAATTTTGATGGACCATAATTCATTTAATTGATTTATTGTACTTCCCATGTTTCTTTTCTGCAATAAGGACTTGTATGACTTTGTACAAAAAGCATTATTGACTTGGTAAGTGTTTGTTGACTGTAGTTATGATTGTGCAAAGTCAGGCAATTTGTTCGGTGCGAAGATGTTTGAAAATTTTTGTAATTCCCCACAATTTTGAAATGCTTTAACTCGGTTGTTTGATGTCCGATTTTTAAAATTTAAAAAGGAAATTTCATGGCTTAAAGAGATCCATTAAGATCTATAAACAAAGACACTGTAAAATCAAAATGAAAAATCAGTTTGTGGTACCTACTATCAGTTGCATTTCGATTGAGTGAAACATCTCTACTTAGCCATGAGATATCACTTTCGGCCCCAGATTCGCTGCCAGAGTCAGAATCATCTCTGTTATAAGTCTGGTTTTCATCATCACACATGATGAAAACAAAGAATGGGCTCTTGTACTAAGCGAAAAATCATTCATGGTGGCAGAACTGTGCCAATGATTTTAACCTCCTGGTAGCCATTTGATTTTAATCAAAACTCGGCTTTTAAACAGCGATTCACGATATCATTCATGGGCGCAGCCATTTTGGAATGTTAAAAATACCCGGATGAGGCTTGTTTCGTAAAACTATCGATACGGCTGTCTGTTGCGTTGGTAGACTTACTAATTCGACTTTCGTCGAATCTGGTCAGCAAGGGTTTCAACCGGAAATTCGACTATCGTCGAATTTGGTCAGCAAAGTGTTAAGCAATTGGGGGGGTATGGTATAGTTGTTTATGTAGCTATTTGGTTGTTTTATTGGACCATCACCATTTTCTAAACATTCGGTATCAGAATTAAGGTCTAACACTTAGTAACAGCTTGTAAAGCCGCTGACCTACTTTCGATAACATTATGGATGTCAAAGGTCATGTTTAGAATTTAGCTTGTGAGCGTTAATCTTTTTTTAAAAAAATTGCCTCTCTCGCATAATTAACCTTTTTTTTTCCTCAATTATTTCAGGGGACAATCGTTATGATGCACATTTTTCAATGACGGGAAGAGGCAGACTCGGCTCTGCCACGGATTTCTACTGTGACAAATCTATTGGCACAGTTCTGTCTTCTGAAGGACTAGGAAAATGCAACATCGGAGCTAGTACGTCTTGTTGTGTAAAGTGTATATATCATATTATTTCCTCTCATTCTCTGATGTTAAAAATCATTAGGCGAATGCAGTCATGTACTTGAAGCTTTCCTGGGTCTCTCTACAGGTTCTGAAGTCTCTACAGGTTTTTTATTTGCAATTACAAACATAAAAGACAAATGACATAATCCATGTAAAAGAGAGACTTACAATCTACTGTATAATTAATATAATGATTTAAATGGTAAATGCAGTAAAAATTAATGCCGCAATAAATTCTTAATGATTAACAAAGGGAAAGAAAAAATAATTTGGCCGACATTTTTTGTATTAATAATAAAATAACACAATCATGTAATTTGTCCTCTTCCCGTCCCTCCCAACAAATTTCTCTCAGGTGACCTCTTGGTTTCTCTGTGCTACATGAACAGAATGTGAGTAAAGGACAGCTACAATACAGGTGCCAGATGTCAGTACAACAAGCCAGTGCCCTGAGAGGAGATTCACTTGAGGAATTTTGATGCAGCTGACCTCAAGTGACAGTGAGTTGGACACGGACTAATATGTAATGTTTCTTTGTTTATAAAAATCAAATTTTAAGCAGTGAAGGTTGTTTCAATCAAGAAAATAACCATCAATTTGAATTGTACAACTCAAATTACATTAATATGGAAGTTTTCAGCTCTATAGCTGCAATATTCATGATTTTATGACATTTGGAATTTCGTCGATTTTTTCTCCGAACTGCAAAATTTAGCCTTCGATCCATTTTCACATAATGCAGTTTTATAGTATTCAGTATTTCATGTGGCTCAAAAAAATTAAGCATCAAGTATAGAATGCTCTCTTTAAGCTCAATAAATCTTATAGCTTTCCTGTGTGTAGTTTTTGATTTATGAGTGCATGAAAATGCATATTTGCACTTCGCGATCACAACAATGAGACTTGCTACTGCATCTTTTGTCAATTTTGATGGACCATAATTCATTTAATTGATTTGTTGTACTTCCCATGTTTCTTTTCTGCAATAAGGACTTGTATGACTTTGTACAAAAAGCATTATTGACTTGGTAAGTGTTTGTTGACTGTAGTTATGATTGTGCAAAGTCAGGCAATTTGTTCGGTGCGAAGATGTTTGAAAATTTTTGTAATTCCCCACAATTTCGAAATGCTGTAACTCGATTGTTTGATGTCCGATTTTTTAATATTTAAAAAGGAAATTTCATGGCTTAAAGAGATCCATTAAGATCTATAAACAAAGACACTGTAAAAACAAAATGAAAAATCAGTTTGTGGTACCTACTATACACTAGTGCTTATTTCTATGACAACTATACACCAGTGCTTATTTCTATGACAACTATTCACCAGTGCTTATTTCTAAGACTGGGGTATTGCTTTTAAGACCAGATTTAGTAACTGGCAGCTATACTTAGCATCATCTGAATATCCAATACAAATTAACCTTTCATGACAGGTAGATTTTCGGTAATGTGTTTTGCAGATCATTTGCAATTATGAGATGTGAAAGTAAGAAGAGGTGCCAATGTGGGAAGTGATCATCACCTAGTAGTAGCAAGATTGAAGGTGAAACTCAGAGCTGCTGGACCAACTGCAAACAAACAGAAACGATATTAAGTTACATGATGTTATATCTTTTGTCTCCTCTCAATTCCCAGTTTAAACACTAGGCAGGATAATCATCCAGAGAATTTCAAAAGCAGTAGACCATAAACTGAGGACAAAACAAGTGGAATATAGAAAGAACAGAAGATGTGCAGATCATATATTCACCCTTAGGAACATTATAGAGCAGTGCGCAGAATGGCAGAGACTGCTAAACATTAACTTTGTTGATTTTGAAAAGCATACACATGGACAGCCTAAGGAAAATACTAAGGGTTTATGGAATTCCTCGCTGCATTGGTTCCATCATAAAAAGCCTCTTTCCAACTTTACATGTAGTGTTGAAACATTTAGCTCCAAACTGAGTAGTTGGAATGAGCACCCTAACTTTTGAGGTGAAGACAGGAGTATGACAAGGATGCCCCTTAGCAACAACTATATTTTTGACATAGACTGGGTGATGCGCCAGACAAGTCAATGAGGAATTAGATGGACATTTTCTACACTAGAAGACCTGGAATAAGCAGATGACATTGCACTACTCGCACATTCACATCAACACATCAAATAAAAAAACTGACAGACTGAGTAAGTATAGCCAGCAGGTAGGTCTGAACATCAATCTGAACAAGACAGAGTTCATGACACTTAATGTAGGCAATCCTGAGCCAATAACAATAAGGAACCAGAAGCTAGAACAGACAGGCATATTTACTTAATTAGGATGCATAATAACACTAGAGGGCAGAACAAGCAAAGACATAAACAAACAGAATGAATAAAGCGAGACAGCTTTTGCTAGTCCAATTATTTTGATGTCATTCCCAGTAGCACAAAACACCAATTTAAGATTATTTTTTTTTTTTTTTTATGGATGTCTTTACAGGATTTTTTTTTTTTTTTTTACGAGATTTATTTGACGGTGTACTCTCCATAGAAAAAAAAAAGCGAGTT
Source organism: Oreohelix idahoensis (assembly GCA_024509875.1). NCBI lineage: Eukaryota > Metazoa > Mollusca > Gastropoda > Stylommatophora > Oreohelicidae > Oreohelix > Oreohelix idahoensis. The sequence continues at coordinate 15,644 of JAMPIV010000883.1, forward strand.
GCATGATACTGTGGTTTCCGGTGCGCCTTCTGGCCCAGTATCTACGACTTTAGCACCTGTTCAACGGGAGAGTGGGCTCATCCCTAATCTGTTTATGTTCCCAGTAGTAGACTATTCGCAAGCAGCCTGGGGGTGTCACTGCTCTGCGCGGACCTTGTTTACCGAGGCGGCGTCCGAGCTCGTATGGTGAAAATATGGTTGCGTTATCTTCAAAATAGCCCTGTCTTTCCCGTGGCTTTTCTGCCATCCTGCAACTTTGAGTTAGGGAGTTCTGAGCTCCAGTCTCTTTCCCAGGCATTTTATCCTTGCCTGGCACGCATACAGAGGACCCCACTTCTGGTTCTAAGTTAGCAGTTGGGGATAGGTGGGGTAGCACACTGTGCATTCCCCGTCATCCAGGGGGCTCTCCAACTATGCAGAGCTTGCACAATGCTGTGCTCTGGTTCGGGGCTCTCCCAAGGAATCCTCACGTCCTGCACAGAGCCACTTCCCGATACCCACCACCTGCCAACCCTCCATTGTAGAAATCTCCTGCATGCGGCCATCCAGTCAAGAGCCAGTATTAAGTCTGGTGCCCAAGTGATCCCCCCAAGCTCAGTGTGCAATGCTGGGTTCTCATCATGCTGCAACACAGGAGGGATTGTGATGCTCAGCCATCTCTCTCAATTCTGCACCGATAAGTGACATCGGGGACCTAACTTTGCCTCAGTACTGGGAGGCCCCGTTTCCGGGTACACCACACACAGCCAATTGAGGCAACGGTCGTTGGTATGGCGTGACAGTCGCACTTACAGCTATACATATTTACACACCTTTCGGCCATGGGGGTGTAAGACCAAAGAATGAGGCAAGAAAGCATTTAACCCATGAAGTGGGGGTGGATTGGTGCAGACCAGAGCATGTTCCACTCGCCGGTGGGTTCTGCATCTACACCTATAGGGTTCCACCCACTCCTCAGCCCATTTAGTCTGGCCCCTCACCCAGGACCTGTCCGGCTTGGGTGACCCTGCCAGGAGTAAAACTCCCGCCGGCATAGCTCCCGGGATCATTGAGGCGCTCAAGCTCTCCAACCACGGCAAGGTAGGCTTACATGTGGAGAGAAGATTATATGACAGCTGCGTACTTTCTGTGCTTCTCTATGATGTGGAACGCTGAAGAGTAACAGAGAAGGAAATGTCAAAACTGTCCTTCTTCCACACAATCTGCCTAAGGAAAATTCACTGAATCTTTTGGCCGAATACCATCACCAACCAATATCTAATTTAGAGTAACCATGAGGACATGCACACCATCATAGCTGGTAGATTGTGGAGTTAGTTTGCCATGTCCTCAGACTGGACACTGATACTATTACAGGAACAACTATGCTATGGACCCCCAGAGGAAAGCAAAAGAGAGGCCGACCAAAAACAAAATGAACCACAGTTGAAGCACATTACGAAAGATGGCTGCCGACTGAACAAAGTGGAAACAATTCTTTGCTGCTCTACAAGATGCCACCAGGAGTGATGACCACTAAGGATCAAAGAAGAAGATGTGATTATTATTTAGGGTGGACATCATTGCAATCCAGGCAAACCCATTGGTGCTGAGTCTCCCTCAGTAAACGTTGAAGTGTATGAATGCTTACTGTACTGAAGCATCTCGATTGTATAGATGTCAGATGTATCCTCTCATACATCATAGCTGCTAGTCTTATGTTTAGGGCCACATTCCAGCTATCTTAGCCTTGTTGATTCATCTGTTCCAGTGTTGTTTTCTAACAGATGATCATTAACTGTCCTCAGTATCTCTCCCTTGTGCAGGACCAGTGTTCCCGCTATGGGTGCACATGAAGCTAGTCTGTCAGCACTCTTACTGCCATGTCATACACCTGAATAACTTGTACAGTAGATTTACACCAGCTTCTGAAGATTCCAGGCTTCTATAAATGTTTTCTATTCATGCAACAGACATCCATTTTGAATCTTTAAAGCATGGACTGAGAGTGTGACACTTCCCTTGTTACTGCAGTAACAGCTTCTATCTCCATTATGTATACATTAAGCAAGTTTAATTAAAATTTGTAAACAGATTTAATTGTTTAGAAAGGCTAACTTACTGCTTAGTATTAAATGTCAGAGGGGGTCGGAGTGGCTCAGAGGTATGGTGTCTGCCTCATATTCAATAGGTGCTGGGTTTGAATCCCAGCTGAGCGATTATAATTTATTGAAATATTTTTTTCTCAGAACCAGTGGTCCTTATTAAGTCATACTCCCCCCGGTCTCATGGTTAGTGAGATCGGATAAGGGCTGAACAATAGGAGGTCCCAAGTGCAAGTTGCGCATGTTAAAAATCCCACAGCAGTTGGAAATTGTAAAAGCCGCTGCCCTGGCAAAATTTAAAAATTAGAAAACCTACCCACCACAAAGATATTTATAGAATGTTTGATTCCTATACATTATGTACAAACATTGGGATTCTCGCCAGTGCTAGAGTTTGTGCACTGTGCTGAGATCCTCCTTGTGTGATCTAAGGGAGGAGACCGGAGCACTGATGGCGTTGACCATGTGTAATGAAGATAGTCCTTAAACCAAATGTCAGACTGTACAGATATTGAAATCATGTAAACTTGTGCAGCCAAAATATGAATTTAAAATAATAACATTGTTATTATACACACCTTTCTCATCTCCAAATAAGCATAACTGTTGTTGACTTTCTGGCATGTCCAAGAAGTCAGTATACTGTATCTCAGTTTTAGTGCAGCTGTTATCACAATCAGCCTGAAACAAATTTGGATCAATCCTGGCATTTATGACACATCATCATTATCACTTGTAGCTCCCTCAAGAGCTTAGGCCTTCAGCAAATGTCTGCCAACTCCTCTTGTCATATACTATCAGGTCAAGGTGTCTCCATGATGTATGCCAACTCCTCTTGTCATATACTATCTGGTCAAGGTGTCTCCATGTCTGCCAACTCCTCTTGTCATATACTACCAGGTCAAGGTGTCTCCATGATGTATGCCGTCCCTGCCGGTCAAGAGTGTGATAGTCATCTTTGGGTTGATTCTGTTCTCTTCTGATAGTCTGGATAGCTCTCTTTTTCTCAAAGTATGTGACTTCATTATCTTCTTGTTCACATTCTCCTCCCGTTTTTGCAAGTTGATCTGTCTTTTCATTTCCGGGTACACCACAATGGGATGGTATCCACTGAAGTATGGTTCTCTTTTTGGCAGCTACCTTGTTTAGTTCATTTCTCAGATGCGGGAGTTTACCACCCTTGAGAGCTTGCAGGACAGACAGTGCATCTGTGAGGATGACTACCTGGTGGCAGTCAGAGTTGGTGTTATAAATCATATTTCAGCTTGCTCTAGAGCTTGAACCTCAGCTGTATAGTTGGAACAGAATTTACCAGTGGGAATGTGCCTAGTCTCATAGTGGTTGTCAGGATATGAGATAAAGATAACGGCACCTCCATTCCTAACAGCATTAGTTGCTGATCCATCTGTATAGGCATGTATCCATGATTGATCGGGATAGCTTTCTTGGATCATACTCAATGTAGCAGTTCGTTTTAGCAGATCATTATACTCACATCCACTTGTGAGACCACTGACTGATGTATTAATTTGGAGGGCACTGCTGGCCTACTCCCATGGTACAGGGTATAGGGTGGGCTTCAGTGGTGTTGTTTTCATGGGTAGGTCTTCTTGATGCTGTCTTTTAAGTCTTTTCCCCCGATGCACAAAGCTGCTACGCTTTAGACGTCCCAATGCCAGATCATCTAGTCTTGCCTTCATTGGGTGCATTGGCTTACTGTTGTACTTTTCCATCTGGATCATGGTTTTTGTGTCTCTTCTATGGGACAATGTCTGTAATCCAGCAGCTTTCTGCATCTCTGATATTGGTGTAGTTTTCATGGCTCCTGTAATGAGCCTGAGAGCTTGATTTTGCACCTTGTCCAAAGACTGCAGATGTGAGTTAGCAGCTGATGACCATGCTGCTGAGCCAAACTCTAAGTGTGGTCTTATTACTCCATTATAAATCTTCTTCAGAGTTCGTTCATTTGCTTCCCAGTTGGTACCTGCTAATTTTCTGAGTATGCCTAGTCGTCTTCGGGCCTTTCCTTCTGCATTTTCAATATGCTTATTCCATGTAAGCCTTTGGTCAAATGTCACCCCAAGATAGGTGGGGTAGCTTTCTTCCTTGATCACGGTTGTCCCTAGGTGTATGTTAGCTGCTTTGTCCTTGGGGGCGAGGGAGAACAGTGTTGTGGAGGTTTTGTCTGTGTTTATTGTGATATGCCATTTCTCTGCCCATGACACTAGCATGTCTGCTGCCCGCTGCATTCTATAATTTGCTGTGGTGACATTTTCATCAGCGCACCAGAGTAAGGCAGCTTTCACTCCTGCGGGGAGATCTTTCACCAGGTCATTGATGTAAACAAGAAAGAGTGTTGGGGAAATTACTCCTCCTTGAGGTACCCCCTGATGGAGCAACACTTTTCTGCTCTGCAGACCGTCAAGAGTGACTCTAGTTCTCCTGTTATGCAAGTATGACTGGATCCATTTCGTCATGTTGCCTTGGATTCCACTTCTCCTAAGTTTTGCAATGAGGCCATCTTTCCACACCTTGTCAAAGGCCTGCTTGAAGTCGACCCAGATCGTTAGGACCTTTTTCTTCTCCTGGAAGGCATCTTCTACTGCTTGAGATAAGTAAGTAACTTGGTCTTCTATACTGTAGCATTCTCTAAATCCAGCTTGTTCCGGCACCAGGATCTGCTCAGACTCTAAATACCATTTCAATCTGTGGTTGAGTATTCGTTCCATAGTCTTCCCAACACAGCTTGTGAGACTGATTGGCCGGTAACTTGCAGCCTCGGTCTTACATTTCCCTTTCTTTAGTATGGGTATTGTGATGGCTTCTCTCCATACTTGGGGTACGTTCCTTTCAACCAGCTGTGGTTGAATATCTCAAGCAGTTTTGTCTTTGCTGCTGTGCTCAGATTTACTAGCATTTCGTTGCTGATTTTGTCTGGGGCGGGTGACTTTTGGAACTTAAGCTTGGAAATAGCGTTCTGTAGTTCTCCTAGTGTGATGAGTTCCCTCATTGGGGCAGGAGCATCTGTCTGTCCCATGGTTGCCAGTATTTCTTTTCTTATCTCTCTCTGATGGTCTATGTTAATCGGTAAGTTGCTTTCTGAACTGTATCTTCTAGCAAACAGGTCTGCAGCTTGTTTTCCTCTGAAGAGTTTGCCACCTTCATCCAATGTGATAGTCTGCCTAGGTGAGGAACGCTCTTCATTTAGAGACTTGACTAATCTCCAAAGTTTCCTGCCGTCTTTCTCAAGGTTCAGTGATGCCGTTTTAGTTCTCCAGCTTTTCCGTTTTTCTTCTAGCTTTGTTCTCTGAAACTCTGCTACAGACTTTTTCCATTTGTTGTGAGTTTCAAGTGAAGGCTGAGACTCTGCGTCCTTTCTAGCCCTGTCCATAGCTTCCTGACGTTCTTGGAGTGTGCTGGACCAGTATGGTATGTAGTTACGCCGGCATCCTTTGGGAATGGTTTCTTTTGCAGCTTGTAGTATGCATCTGTTGAAGTCTTTTACCACTTCATTAATGTCTCTGTTCTGTACCTTGAGGGCAGACAGCAGCGTGTTCACCCGATGCCTGAATAAACCCCAGTTGGCTTTTTTGTAGTTCCATCTTGTAATGGCTGGGCCTGTACTGTGAGTTACACTCTGGACAGTAAGAAAGATTGGGCGATGGTCGCTTCCCCCTAGTCGGTCTCCTACTTCTCTAATAGATCCAGCTATATCTGGGGTGGCGAAGGCAAGATCTGGTGTTGAAGTTGTGTGCCATCCTCTGGAGTAGAAGGTAGGAGTATCTGTGGCATTATTGACTAGGATTAGGGAGTGATCATCTTGCCATGTTTCAACCTCTTCACTTCTATGATCTAGATGGTTATAGCCCCAGCTCTGGGAGTGGCTATTAAAGTCTCCAACTGCTATAAAGTTGGTGGCTGATACCTGTATAGAGCTGAGACTCAGGGGTTTGTTGTTTGGGCAGTAATAGTTTAGGAGTTCTATTTCCATCTTGTCTACCTTGATCTGCAACAGCTGATATTCTGCTCCATCCATGTAGGTTTTCCTTTCGTGTGCATGAATGTTATTCCTTACAAGAGTAAGTACTCCTCCTTTTCGTCTATCTTGTCTGTCGGATCTGAAGCATTGATATCCCCTTATTTTAAAGGTTTGATCTGCTTTCAAGTGAGTCTCTTGGATACAGCAAACACTGACTTGCTTCTCATACAAGATGTTTTCCAGCTCTGTCTTTTTGCTGTATCCAGCCTGCTTGCTGTTCACTCCCTCTGCATTCCAGTGCATTATGACAAGTGGCACTCTGGGTTTCTCTTTTTCTGTTTTGTTTTCTGTCAGTAGTTCTCCTCCGCCGTCTGCTGACTCCACAAGATGGTCTAGAGGGTCCTCCAGTAGCTGAGGGTGGGCTCTGTCGAGGCTCAGAGCCCGGCACTGCACCTGCCTGGTGGAGCTCCACAGGGCGAGCACCAGTACGAGATTTATTTGACGGTGTACTCTCCATAGAAAAAAAAGCGAGTTGCGTGATACTGTGGTTTCCGGTGCGCCTTCTGGCCCAGTATCTACGACTTTAGCACCTCTTCAACGGGAGAGTGGGCTCATCCCTAATCTGTTTATGTTCCCAGTAGTAGACTATTCGCAAGCAGCCTGGGGGTGTCACTGCTCATCGCGGACCTTGTTTACCGAGGCGGCGTCCGAGCTCGTATGGTGAAAATATGGTTGCATTATCTTCAAAATAGACCTGTCTTTCCCATGGCTTTTCTGCCATCCTGCAACTTTGAGTTAGGGAGTTCTGAGCTCCAGTCTCTTTCCCAAGCATTTTATCCTGGCCTGGCACGCATACAGAGGACCCCACTTCTGGTTCTAAGTTAGCAGTTGGGAATAGGTGGGGTGGCACACTGTGCATTCCCCGTCATCCAGGGGGGCTCTCCAACTATGCAGAGCTTGCACAATGCTGTGCTCTGGTTCTGGGCTCTCCCAAGGAATCCTCACATCCTGCACAGAGCCACTTCCAGGTACCTACCACGTGCCATCCCTCCACTGTAGAAATCTCCTGCATGCGGCCATCCAGTCAAGAGCCAGTATTAAGTCTGGTGCCCATGTGATCCCCCCAAGCCTAGTGTGAAATGCTGGGTTCTCAACATGCTGCAACAAAGGGGGGATTGTGATGCTCAGCCATCTCTCTCAACTCTGCACCGATAAGTGACATCGGGGACTTGTGCCTCAGTACTGGGAGGCTCCGTTTCTGGGTACACCACACTCAGCCAGTTGAGGAACGGTCGTCGTGGGCGTCTTCAGTGGGGATGTTGTGGAGTCTTCCTGTCAATGTTCTTGCACATCCTAACACTGCCCGCAAGACATCGGAAGTTTGGAGAGTGGCCTTCTCTGCTTTTTTTTTTTAGCCGGGGTAGGCTCCCCGGGCAAGTCTTGATGGGGATCGGGACGTGTTCATGCGCCAGTGGGCCCAGCATCGGCCGCATCTGATGGAGGACTTGCTCTGCCAGGTTTGAGTTAGTAAATTTTAACTTTGTCATCTTCATGGCATTGTGATGCTGAGGTGCCTGTGGATTTCCTACCGCCCCGGGTAGAAGCCAGAAGTGTACTGTGTCAGCTCTGGGGGAGATAAAGGGGGTGTTTCTGCATCTCCTTGAGATACGTAGCCAAGGTAGGGCTCACAGTGCTCATTCCCCACCATCAAATTGCCTGCTGGTTACGCCGAGTTCTCCGAGGCTCTAGGCATGTGACCAGGAGTTGAAGGCAATAGGATCGTCACGTCCTGAGTCTCTGTGCCTGTATGATGGGTTCCGATCTTCAGGAAGCAGTCCACACTCGTTCCCACTCCTAAGACTTGTTCAGTATCCATCTGGCTCCTTCCCACCCACAGAGGGTGTGTACGGTGTAGTGCACCGGTTTTATTATCTAGATCCGTTGTGTTTAGCCTGAGGATTCGCACCCTCAGTTAACAGGACTACCTCATGGAGGGTGTGGCTCTTCACCACGCACAACAATCTTGGGGTATGAGAGGTTTTGCTAGGCCAAGAGACTGACACCGCAATGGTCGCTCCTTTCATGAACAAGAATTCACTAGGCCTAGAGTGAAGCAAGGGGGGAGACCCACTACTTACAACACCAACACATCATACCCCCTGCCTGTAAAAGACTTTGCCCCAAAATAAAATTGAATTGTTTGTGTAGAAAATAAGTAAATATATAAAACACTGAAAGAACAAACAAGCATGTCTAATAAGGCCTCTTGTAGAGTCTTGGGTCTCTGATGAGACAAAGAAAGAGTGGGAATATTGCTCCCTCAGGATGTTGTACAAGGCACTTTTATAAGGCTGATCATTCATTATTCCTAGCCCATGTTTTCTTCAAATCTGGTGTTGACTGTACCTATCTTTGCATTCATGTCATCCATCAAAATTGTGATGACTCTTCTTTTTACTTTTTCCATAATTTCCTGTAGTCTAGTATAAAATGTTTCTTCCTCAGACTCTTCTTTGTCATTAGTTGGTGCATAACACTGGATGACATTTACATTTATTTTTAGATGTTTTAAAAGTAGATGTTATTATTCTGGGTCCAATAGCTTCCCATTCAATGGGTGCTTTTTGTGCTTCTTTAGATAACATAAGAGCTACCCCTTCACTGATGTGTGAACTTTTGTCTTCATGTCCTGAGGACAGCACCAATTCACATGTGATGAGTCTCTTCTTGTCTACCCCCTTCCATTTTGTTTCACACATTCCCAGAACCTTGATTTTATATTCCCTCATTTCTGCTGCTACTTGTGCCACTTTCCCTTGTTCGTTTAATGTCCGAACATTCCAGGTGCCAAATCTGGAAGTTCTAGAAGAAAGAAGGCTAGTCAGTAACACAGACTCCTTTCGGCAAGAAGTTTTGTAACACAGAAAATAATAAAAGTTTCTTTTTATTTTACAAGCAACAATGTATATATGTTTGAGAAGAATGTGCTACAAAAAAACAGTATTAAACACATTAAAAAAGAATGTGCTACAAAAAACAGTAAAAAAAAAAGGTAAAGGAACCCGTTACACGCCCATTGAGGCATATTGGGAATATGGTGTTAGGCCCATATTATCTTGACCATCGGCACACTAGGGGTGATGTGGTCGACATCACGCCGGCCGCCTTAACCTTCCCAGAGTTGCTCTGGTACCCATTTGGCCTAAAAATATTCCCACCTCATCTGGGGATCGAACCATAGACCACTGCGCTAGGAAGCCAGTGCACTAACCACTATGCTACCACAGCTCCCACAAAAAACAGTATTAATCACATTAAACAAGGATGAGTTGGATTATTATTTCTTGGTGCATCATATCAGAAAAGGAAAATGTGTTTTATTAATTTGCTTCTTGCTAAAACTCGGAAACAGAATAAAATTGCTTTTGCGGTTGTGGTGAAGTGGGATGTTATAAATATCTATAGGGGACTTAGTGTACTGACTGAGATCAGCTGTGAAGGTATCTATATCTATTAAGAGTAGTGTATTATAGATAACCTTACTTGCTACCACATATCTCTATATCTCAGTCAGAATTATTCTGGAATAGTGTGATGCTACGTTATGTGTCTAGGGTATGTGTATGATGAAGTGTAAGTCACAACAACAGACAGATAAACAATTTAATGTAATCCACTACTCTTGACAACACTGTGACACTCACATACATATAACACTCTATGAGAATATCTTAAAGGAGGCACTGACAACTTTCAAATAACAATATGTATTCATTACTGGCATGAATGAATATGTGTCCTGATTCAACTACAAGGGAATCAGGAATCACAATCAATTTAAATTACAAGTTATGTACAGAATGTATTTAATATGAATATTGTAGTGACATATATTATTACAAATGTTCTATGTGTGTCAGTTGTGTAGTAGTAAAATGAGGTAATACTGGTTTTGTTTTGTTCAAGCTCTGTTGGTATTTGTCATCATGACTTCAATAGTTTGTCTTTAGGGACCAGTATTGGAGATGTTCACAGTTCCTGATTTTAAGACAAGTAAATTCCCCTCTTAATGTTAATTTTAAAAAGTCAGTTCAAGATGAGGGGACATAATGTTGAGCTCAGCTGGCCAACTCTGCTTATCTTGAGTGATGGCGGCAGGAGAGGACTCCTCTGCTCGAATTCTCTTCTGGGCTCTGGAGATACCTCACTGATAGCTAAAAAGACCAAGGAGTATGCTGTCCGACTCTGGATTCAGCAAATCTCTGACCAGATGCTGCTCAGTACCATCAAGACCACTGTCCCTGAAATCAAGAAGGATGTACCTTCTACTTCATAACTAATTTATATTCTCTTTTACACTGATCACAATACAGCACAAACATTGCGTTCAGAGCGTTAGGCCAACAGTCAGCTTCATTTGAAATACTTTATTCCAGTATTACCCTTCTTAATGGTTACTACGCCTCTGCACTTCCAGCATTATTTCTTTCTAGTCAATCATCCAGGTGTCAGTGTACTGTTTGGCCATTCCATGCCGTTTTACTTCTCTCCGACACCCTCTGTTCAGGCTGGAGCATTTTAGGCTTTACCTCACGTTTGCCACTGAACTACACATATATATACAGGCATAAATCAACAATTCACATTCAATTTTCATTAAAAGATATTAAATGGTTCAAGCTTACCACAATTCATACGAATAACACAGATACGTTGATTAGCAATGAATTCTGGCACAAACTGGCACAAATCTCCATCTGCTTATCTTCCAGGCTTTTATTGAGCAAAATTTTAGCTGGCTTCAACGCACTGATGCTTTATCAAGATCATTTCAACAAGTGGTCTCGAACTAACGCTCCCAAGTGTGTATATCAGCGAGACTGGCCAATGAGCCACGTTTCGACAAGTGTTTGAAAAAAATGTTATCTTTTCCCGTCTCCCCTAACAACCAAGATAGTATTTATAGCCCGACCAATCGTGGTTAGGCTTTCATTTGTTGCGCTCCAATCAATTTGGAGTTTACATGGTAGGCTATTTCTGTAACGTAAATTTTTTTCAAACACGTTAAAAAAAAATCTTATGAGCAGAAATGATTTTATGCTGTCAGGCACCCCCAATATTTTATTTTGGGTATAATTTATTAATTCCTGGACTATTTGCGTAACGTTTTACATATTATTTGTCAGCAAGCCCTAAGGAACCCAAAAATACTAATTTAAAGGAGCTACGTGGCTGCGTTCAAAATATGCAATTTCTTCTACCTCCTGTTTGGAAGATGTGCTGTCTGGGTACTGTTATGTGTTCAAACGTAAACCCATCTAATGTTGTCTTTTCTAATAAGAGTTTGTTATGATTTATAAACCTAACTCTGGGAAAGGGTAGTGTATTTTATCACTGTCCGTCTGAAAAAGTTAGCGCTTGTAGACTTACACGCGTGATAGTAGTAATTGTGTATCGCGCGTCGCGTGTTGCATGCGTTCCTGATTTTCAGCCCTCCCCTCTCGCTATCCTTTTGTCCATCTGTTCGTTCGTTTTGGTAACGTAATATAATTAATGTTAGGATTAATTTAGGTCATTACGCAGTACGTCTCAATGTTTTTTCCAAGAAATACAGCACACGTTTCATTGAAGAAGGCGGGTAATAATACAGTAAGCTTTTACTATCAACGTGAAAGCGTTACAATTTGCAGACGAAGCAGAAAACAAGGGGGATTTCGAGTACATTCCTTGTGACAGCACTGTTATTTTACCATTGCTCTTCTCTTTATTAATTTTATTTGTTAGGCTTCATATTTACCTAATAATTTATATATGTGGATTAGAATATTTCATGACACCTCCCCTCTTAAAACAGACATTATATGTCAGTCCTTTATTCTATATACACATAGAGAAATTTATTATTATTTCTGGGGTTTACGGTGATTCTCATCACACGGATGGCGGCTTAAAAAATCCGCTCCCAGATTGGTTTTTCCAGATATATATTCAATGCTAAAATTATATGGAGCCAGAAGCAAAGACCATCGGAGTAACCTAGAGTTCTCATGCTTAGCCTGTGCTAAAAACGATAAAGGTTTGTGGTCAGTTTGCAACTTAAATGCCTTCCATATAGATAAATATTGAATTTCTTTATTGCCCATATTACTGCAAGACATTCTTTTTCGCTAGTTGAGTAGTTGATTTCAGCTTTATTCAACTTTCTGCTAGCATATGCCACTGGGCTTAATTCCCCATCCAATGCATCTGATTTCTGTAGTAAAGTTGCACCTAACCCAATATTACTTGCATCCGTCCTTACTATGAATTCTTGACTTAAGTCAGGTAATTTCAAAATGGGTTTACTTGTGAGCTTTTCCTTCAATTCTTGGTAAGTCATTTCACATTGTGGTGTCCATGTAATGCGATTCTGGATGTCCTTTACGTGTCAATTCAGTTAAACGGTGCACATATGGAATTAAAGTTTTTGATATACTTTTGGTAGAAACCACATAATGAGACAAAGGATCTCACGTCTTTCTTGGTTTGTGGTCTCGGGGCTTTCTTTAGTTTCTCTAAATTCTTTGGGTCAGGGGTCATGTTTCCCTGATAAAACTGTGTGTCCCAAAAAATTCCAATTCTTTACATCCAACGCAACATTTGGTTGGTCGGGCTGTTAAATTTGCCTCCCTAAGTCGATCAAACAGCATGTTTCAGAGAGTCAATGTGTTCCTCAAATGTTTCTGTTGCTATAAGGATATCATCCATAAAATTTGTTATACAGGGATTATTCAGAGGATCCAATAATTTTCTCATCATTCTAGAGAAGACACTAGGTGCATTCTTCAATCCAAATGGCAATCTATTAAACTCATAGTGTCCTTCTGAGGTACTAAAAGCTAGGTATGGTCTAACCTCAGGCTTTACTGGAATCTGATAGTATCCTTTACTCAGATCCACTTTTGAGAAATATTTAGCTTTATTTAGTCTGGCAAAACAGCTGATTTGTATCCGGCAATGGATCCACCTGTCCTTCTGTAATAGCATTCAGTCTCCTGTAATCTATACAGAGTCTATGTTCTCCAGAGGGCTTCCTTAAAAGTACAACACCGGAACTATACGAAGACTCACTGTGCGAAATAATTCCTTCCTTCAACAGATAGTCTATCTCTTCCTTCAAAGCTTTTTCCTTAGCAAACGGAATCGAATATGGTTTCATACAGACAGGTGTGGAGTCTATGAGTTTCATATCATATTCCAATAGGTTTGTATGCCCTGGTCGGTCTGTTAACACCTCTGCATGATTATTTAGAACCTGTTGCACTCTCTCTTTTTGATTTTTCGTTAAATGTGTACTGATTTTCACCTGTGCTGCTGTCTCACAGGGGTGTAATGGATATTCAAATGATGAAAGTGGTTCCTTTTTCATCTCCATGGCGATGGACAAGGTCAACAAGTGTGTCTCTTCCTGATGTTCTCTTTCCAAATATTTCTTCAGGAGATTCACATGATAGATTTTTTCTTTCCCCTTCTTATCTATCTTATAATTTGTTCTAGACACCTTCTCTAGAACTGTATATGGACCCTGCCATCCAATTTGTAACTTATTCTGACTCCCAGGCAAAAGAAGCAGTACTTCTCTCCCACAGCCAAATTTCTGTCTTTCGCCTTCCTGTTATAATAGGCAGCATGTTTCTTCCTGGCTTGTTTCAAATTTTCATTGGCAAGTTTCCAGCCAGTTTTTAACCGAGTGGTCAGCTCATTCACATATTGGTATGAAGATGTAATGTTTTCCTCTGCCTTTTCATCAGTCCACGTTCTTAACATAGCTTCAAGTGGACCTTTTATTGGCCTTCCAAACAATAATGTTGCCGGGGCCATCCCGGTTGAACTATGGGGTACCTCCCGATAAGCAAAGAGGGCGGCGTGCAGGTACTGGTCCCATGTATCTGGTTTTTCGTGTGCCAACTTTCTCAGGATCGACATTAATGTGCCGTTAAATCTTTCCACTTGGCCGTTCCCTTGGGGATGATACACACTACAATGGAAGTGTTTGGCCTGGAAGATCCTGAAAACTTCTTCAGTTAGTTTCCCCTTGAACTGAGAGCCATTATCAGTCAAGATTTGATTGGGAAAGCCTAACCTTGTGAAAATTGTGAGCAATGCCTCTGCCACATGTTTTGAATCAATCGATGACAGGGCTACTGCCTCTCCCCACATAGAACAAGTGTCCACCAGAGTCAGAATGTAGCTGTTCCTTCTCTTGGTTCGGGTGAGAGGTCCCACAAGATCCACGGCAACTCTCTCAAAGGGTGTTCCCACTATGGGCATTTCCCCCAGAGTTGCTGGTGCAGTCCAATGTTTAGGTGCTACTCGTTGGCACTCTGGACAGGATTTTACATATCGTTTGATATCTTCAGTTATTCCTGGCCAGAAATAGTGACAAGCTATTCGCTGTCCTGTTGCGCTGATTCCCATATGACCACTGAAGGGAATCGCATGCCCTAGTTCCAACACTTTAGTCCTATATGAAGTGGGAAGGACCAGCTGTCCGTGACCATTGGATTCAGATCCAGCCTTCCTATATATCAATTTGTTCTTCATATAAAACTCTCCCTTGCCTGGAGGTGTATGAGATTTGGGCAACTTCTTGAAACATGGCTTGAGTGTTTTGTCCTCAGCCTGTGCCTTCCTCATCTCATCTGGGTGAGTATTTATGGATTATCCTCCTCCTTCTTTGTCTGTGATCTGGTCTGCACTGTTGCCAATATCACAGGTCTCTTGGGATTCCCCAAGAAGACATATCTACACCCCAATATTAGAGGGTAGATTGGCTCATTTATCACTGCTGCTTTTATGATTCCTTCCACATATCGCGTTTTCACTTTTATTCGGGCGACGGGAAGTGTCATGGTAGCTACATCCTTGGTTGCAGTTTGAATCTCCACTGTTTCTGTGGTGTATTGATCGGCCTGCACCAGGTGAGAACTCACAACGGAATCGTAATCTAAACCGGTATCATATAAACATCTTATAGTGACACCATTACAAATGACATCTTCACACACTGGGGGGTGGTATGGTTCCTGTAATTCTTCAGGTTTGCCCTTCTTTTCCTTTTTCCCCGATGTCATAGCAGCAAAATGAGGAGGTTTCCTTCTACAATGGTCAGTGTCATGATTGTTCATCTTACAATTTTTACACCACCTTTTTCCTTGGTTGAAAGATTTTCTTTCATCATATTTCCTTTCATCGAATTGTGGGAATTTATTTTTATTGTCATACCGTGGCCTATCAAATTGGTGCTTACCTTTATTTTGATCCCTAGGATCAAATTTTTTAAAGTTCTGTGGTGCCCTAAAGTTATCCACCTGTTTCTTTTTATTACCTGTTACCTCTGCTTGAGCTGCTTGATACCTTTCAGCAACATTTAGCAACTCACCCAGCCTCTCTGCACCTTGTTCCATGAGAAAACTTTCTCAGGTCTGGAGCCATGGACTCTCTTAGTTGCTCTATAAGGACCATTTCCTTAAGATC
Organism: Oreohelix idahoensis; assembly: GCA_024509875.1. NCBI lineage: Eukaryota > Metazoa > Mollusca > Gastropoda > Stylommatophora > Oreohelicidae > Oreohelix > Oreohelix idahoensis. The sequence continues at coordinate 31,223 of JAMPIV010000883.1, forward strand.
TTGGGTTTTCCCAGAGAAGTCCATTTCTCCAAGTATGTCTCGATTCGTGCAG
>JAMPIV010000885.1:0-31259 GCA_024509875.1 Oreohelix idahoensis
ATGGGGAATGGGGGGGGTATGGGATTTGGTAGGGAGGTATGTAGTTTGGATTTAAGATAGGTTTTGGTTGGGGGGAATGAAGAAGTTTTGTAGGTGGAAATTTTTTTGATTTAATGAAATATTGGTTGTGGGGAAGGGTTGTATGTTGGGTTTTGTTTTTTTTGGGGTTTTATTGGGTGTTATATAGGGGGTAGGTGGGGGTATGTATAAAGGTGGGTGGGTATGTATGGGGGAAGGTTGTTGTGGTGTTTGGAGTATATTAGGGTAAGTGTTATATGGGGATGTAGTGGAGGGGGGGTATAATGATGATAATAGTGGGGGTTAGTGATGTGGAATAAGAATGGATAATTATAATTTGGGGGGTTTGGGGATGTATAGGTATGTATATGTAGATAGGTGTTTTGGGGGTGGTAATTATGTAGTTAATAGGGGTTTTTATTTGGATATAGAAGGGTTATGATAAACAGATTGATTATGGGGATTCAAGTTGAGATCAATCATACTGTTCCTACTATGACATGTTCCTAACAAAATAAATTCATACCCAAAAAGTATTACATGTATGGTTATGCTATTTTTTCTCCACAGGATTATTTATTTTCTAAAATGTACATTATTATTTTAGAGGACCCAGATGTATATTAGTACTGTCAAGAATTTTAAACATTCTCCTAAAGAGATTCCATATCCCAACCTTGACTCTCTATAGTAAGATTTTCTTCACTTCACTGTTACTCATCTTTAACTTACTATTTTTCCATTCCACTATATTGAGACGACATTCTAGACTTGTGATCTTTTCAATCCCAATCATATTCATTCCTTGGAATTACAATCATGTTGTAATCAGGAGATCCTTGATGTACCCTTTCCTCGCCACTTATTGACAACAGATACTGCTACAACATTCATTCTATTCTAACCTAAACTATTACTTGCAGCCCTATTGGTTAGGATTTACTATTAGGAATGTTGATAGTATATCTAGTGTTTCAGTGAATTGATTTTTTATCATTCTTTAGTACTTGTGATACAAAAAAAAAAAAAATCACAAAAAAAAAAAAAAAATCACAAGAAAAAAAAAAAAAAAGAAATGAAAAAATAAAAAAAAATGAAAAGAGACAAAAGACATAACAGAAAAAAATGAGAAGAGAAAAAAAACAATTGCATTTTTTTTTTTACAAAATGTATTATGTGTATATGCCACCCTCACACATTTTGATGATGATAAGCCAATATTGTAAAACATTGACTGCCCTGAGGTTAGCAGCTGAAGATGAAAAAGAGACACTAATTCACCCTATACCAGTCATACACCCCACCAGCATGATCTCTGATACTCCAACAATTTTTTGTTGATACTGCCTATCACAAATACCCCAATGACATTTGCACATGCTGATTTTCTGCAAATGAAGAATCCCTTGAGAGCATTAGTATATGCTAACCCCAGATTGAACACATTACACCTATTTGTTGATGATGCCTTTGCCCATGTTAAAGAAATAGCATTTGCACATGCTGACCTAACAAATGAAATACCCCTTTACAGCATTTGTATATGCTGAACCCACATTGAATACCCCATTACCACATGATAACCACTAATGACACATGAGATGAAGAAGCAACTGGTTATGTATGATGAAGATGCCATTTTATATTAAGGTGAAACTTTATGTTGTCACAGCTGAGATTTTGTTGAAATGTTTATGCACAAAATCCCCCACATTAACATTGGAGGAACAATAATCTTAGTCTTTCGTGGATACGAGCAAAGACAAGGAGATAATGGAATATTTTATGAATACCATGGACATGGAACAAATCAGAGCAGATGATTGTTGCACATATGAGGACCATATTTGAAGTCATTATTGAAGGATTATCAGTAGACAAGGGACAAATGGATTATGATAATCCCATGGAACCACAGGTACTAAGGACACAAAATGGAGATTAAATAATGAAAAAAAAAAATAATGACTGAATAATTACTACGCCCAGAGGTAAAGGAAATAGAGATACATCCGCATTTTTGGAGAAATCTTTTTTGATTTTTGCTCATTGCCTTTGTAAAATGAACATTGTTGTATAACAAATGACTATTCCTTATCACGAATTACAGAATGTTGTAAGATAGTTGAAATAAATTGACAATTTACTATACTCATAATATACCCAGAATTACAGGAGAGAAAAAATAAATGATTGATGAAATTGGACGTACTGAGATGTGCTCACCCCGAGGATATTGGATAAAAAAAAAAAAAAATAATGTTATCCCAAGGACAGACATGTCACAGATATATCATGGAGATATTATGAAAAAAAAAAGAATATCTAGATTGGAAATGCAGCAAACTTGGTCAAGGACACCATGAAATAGACCCCGCCCCACACTTAAGATAACTGACGGATGAGATTTTTGAATTATAAGTACTATAAGTCACCCATCTGGCTGTAGTCAGCGGATGTTACAGGCACCACATAACTCTGACTAACCCTCGACCTGCGAAGGCAGAGTTGGTGTCGAAATTTTGCACATATGTAAAAAGACATGTTTTTGTTCATGTTTTGGTAAAGTCTAGACATTTGTATAAATGGTTCCATAAATGATTAGTTGATATATTGTTGATAAATATTCGCAGATATAGTACATGGACAATTAATAAGGATGTATTTCCAGTACAGAATAAGAGGAATAGGAAGGATCCACATTTTAAATATTGGAGCACCATGAGCGATGAATTGGACTTATGGAGAAAATGGAAATGGTACACTTTATGCAAGGATAAACAAAAAAAACAAAAAAAAAAATATGGATAAATAGTAGTCAGAGTGCCAGGAACTTTGTTTTATAAGGATATTGTAGACTCCTCACGATCAATTGAATATTTTTTCTTCCCTTCTATGTCACAAATTTTTGAGTGATGACCCCAAAAATTTTTTTCATCTCATATTGTCAAAAGTTCTTACATCTCAGTTGATTGTTACATAAATAATTGTTTGATGTGTTTTTGAAAAATGTATTGCTAGATAAGGTACATAGGGAGTTACTAAGGATGAATTCTCAAGATAACAGGAGGACTAGAATGGATACAATGATATTGGAACACCATAAATGATACATTGGGGTTATACAAAAAAAAAAAAAAAAAAAAAAAAGGAGACAAAAATAAACTGTATACAGGGATGCCTTGAGAGTGACAACATGGATACGTATTGTCAAGAGTATAAGCAGTTGTGTTAACAGAGAAAATAAAGTAATACAGAACCCAATGTAGAAAATTCATGATGATTTGAAACTATATTTTCCTTTTCCCTTATATTTCATAATATGATAGTAACACATTCGTCTGTTGGTTGCTGAATAATTAGATGTTTGAAAATTGATGTATGGCAAGTCAAAGAAGATCTTTGAAAAAAAAAAATATATATATATATATATATAAAATAATATTTCTAGGACAGAGTTCACAGAAAAAAAATACTGTGTTGACAGAAAAGAAGGAATGATTAGAAATAACTGACTAATGGACAGGATCACCACCAGACGTACGGATATTAGAGACAAACATCACATAGTTTAGAAAAAAAAAAGGAATGTAATATAGAACATTTTTTTCTACAGTGACGGACTTAGAACGAATTCATACACTTGCCATTTGGAAAATGTCAATAACAAGGAAACATACAAATAAATAAATAAGGATAAGCCATGAGGTTTTAATGCTTTTATTGTGAAAAATGATTACTTATAAAAAATGATGCTAGTTATATTATCGTCTGATAAATATGCATATTATGTCTAGAGATGTTTTCTACATGTAATAATGAGCAAGGGGCTCATTCACTAAAAAAAAAAAAAAAAAAAAAAGAACATGATGAGTACCCATGAGAACATTGGCTATTTTATGAAAGTGGATTGCCATTACCATAGGAATTGGAGATCCTGGACATTACTAAGGATATTGCAGAGTACTTGGAAAATAAAATAAATAAGTACGCCAGGAAGAAAAAAAAAAAAAAGAAGATTTTTTAAGTCTTGCAGACTTATATATGGAGCAAATAACAGGAACAGAAAAGAGATAACACCCCCCACCATATCCAAGAGAATGTAATCAACTATATTGTGAATGAAATGTAATAGATTATGATAATGCAGCCAAGTTCTGCAAATAAGATATTTTATTGTTCATTTCCCAGTGTTGCCACTCGTCACATTTTTTGGTGATGACCTTATGATTGTTTTTAAGATTTTGTTGGGCAGTGTTGCCAATTGGTAAATTTGGTTCAAATATGTATTGATGTGAAAGATAGTTTGCAATTTTTTGGAGATGATGTCCATCTATAAGGCCCCTTCATAGACGACAGTCCCATATAGACATAGGAGCTCAGATGTAAGAATTTCGTTAAATTTTCTGAAATTTTTTTGGACTTAGAAAAATTTTTGAACTTTAAATTTTTCAGAAAATTTTTTTTTTGAACTTAGAAATTTTTGGGGATGAATTTTTGTTATTGATAGTACTCAAATGTCTCCCTACGGGATACATTTGCGGAGCCCCGGGATCTATATGTAGCCGTGTACATAGCTGTTCCTTTGGAAACAGGCTATAAAAAAACAGATTAGCATATAAATTTCTACTTTCCGAGAAACAGATCAAATGTTAATTAGGATAGAGTCGCGTTACATGTCAAAATTAGTCACGTGATTTTTATCCAATCGTAAGGCTCAATATTATTCAGCCGGCAGGAAATGTAGAAGAGACGCGAAATTTCCCCAACAACCTAGTTAGTTGGAAAAGACGCGTCGAGCTAGTAAGACAAACAAGTTTGTGCTGATAACGCAGTGGTTTTACTGCATAAAAGTTATCTAGGTTGAAGAATTAGAAATTCCAGAAATGATGGCATGTTCTCTTCAAAGTGCATTTTTGTGTATTTAACTTCTATATTCGAAGTCTGTAAGTAGGAGCTAATTACTAATCAATTATTGACCCATTGTTGCAGATTTAGAAAAAGGATTCATGGCTGCAAGTTGCACCTATGAGTCAAATGCAGAGATGATGGAATTTGCTCTGTACAAGCACAAATTGATCAAATTGCAGAATATGAACATATAACGAAACCCCTTGAGAATAATGAATTAATCGATCTGAAGTGGAACAGCTTATATGAAATTGGATCAACGCAAACTGGTATTTGAATAGAAAAAGTAGACAGGAGTTGGATAAGCCTGATTCATACAAGTGTCAATTCCCCATGCTAGATCATTGAGAGCGACTTGCATTTTATATTATGAATGAAAAATGCATGTTTGTAACTTCACGCCATCATGTATATATTATGATTATTAAATAAAACGTTGACATCAAAAAGAGGTCGTAAATTTGATTGCTAAGCCTTAACCATGAATGGAAGGAGGTAATGTCTGTTGAGAAACCTATACATTCTTACTAACTGCTCACAAACTACAACACCTTAGAGGATAGTCCCCGAACCTGGTAAAATCCCGTAAGACTGTCAGTGAGAAATTTCCACCTCTAGCAGTATAGCTAGTTCTAGATCTAACACTCTCTGAAATTAAACAGCAACCCCCAATTCCCCACCCACAACGGCCACAAAGAGGACGACAAGGATAATTATGATGCTATTATGGCAGCTTTGATAAAGAGATATCAGCTGTCAGAGGAAGGTTATCGTCTTTTGTTTAAAACAATGAGACCTGAGGTAGGTGTAGAATTCTCAGAATTCATTTCAAAAGCACGACTTACACTCTCACGATGGATTGAATTATCCAAAATAGAGAAAACATTTGATGGTCTTACGGATTTATTGCTAAGAGACAAGGTCATGTCTTCGGTAAATAAACCATTCCTAGAGTTTTTACATGAGCGTAAACCTAGTACATTAAAGCAAATGGAAGAATATTGTGACCAGTATGCCACGGCACACCCTGACATGATTCTTAGTACAATAACATTAAAGAGGGTATGCCAGTTGCTTCGGCAACAGAATATAATCATAATTACTCACACAAATTCCAAGGAGCTCAAAATAAATTTGATAAAAAGGTTAATTGGAATAAGTATCAAAACCAAGGTAACCACTCAAATCAGGGTTCTTCTTCGAAGAAGTGGAATCGGGCTGACACGCGAGGGGTGCCCATAATTATAGAAATTTCTGAAAAGGGAGTAACTATAGGAACTACCCAAGTTCTTCATGGAAACAACAAAACCAACATTACAGGGATACTCATTATAATGAGCATGATGATTATGATCATGAATATTATGATTCAAACCCAAATAGGGGTTATAACAGAGGAAATAATAATTATAGAGACAATTATAACCGAGGTAGATCACAACACAAAAGACATGGTAAATCTCATTACCAGGCTAACTCTGCACAACAAGAGTTCCATGAGGCCGGTAGTCAGAATAATGATAAAAAAGACTCTAATAATGTAGGATGTTCTGCTTTCGATTTTGATAGAGCATCTCAGTGTTCGCAATGCAAAACATAATTCGATCCAACCACAGTTTCTACTTTAAGCTGTGGTCACCCGCTTCCCGCTCTCCCTGCGTCAATCGCGCATAATGGAAGGGGTGCTCTTGTCTTCAATAGAGGTCTAATAGATGGTACTCCGGTATCAATTCTTTTCGATTCGGGGTGCACTACCATCGGAGTGAGGCAGTCGCTCGTAAATCCTTCTCGAGCCACAGGCAATGTAGTCAAATGTGTAACATTTGGTGGCACATTGGAGAAGTACTCCACTGCCATTATCAATATTGCTACTCCTTTCTTTACAGGAGATGTGCAAGCATGTCTCTTGCCGAATCCGATCGCTGATCTTATCATCGGTCGCATTCATGGAGTGAAAGAATGCACTCCACAGCAAATTTCTAATTGGGAAAATGTTAATATGCAATCTGCTAATGCAGTAATCACTAGGGCTCAAGCTCTTAATATGCCGCAATCTTCACATTCTGAAGATAATGATGCGCAGATCCAAGATGATCCCTTGAAGATTTCCCATGACTCCTTTATAAAACAGCAGGAAGATGATCCTACTCTAAAGAAATTCTTTACTCTGGCAACAAAAGGTGATCCGAATAAGGATACAAATCGTAAATCTTGGATTACGATGAGGAATGACGTACTTGTACGTATGGTACAAGACCCTGCTAAATCCATTCATTCTCAAATTCTTGTGCCCAAAAATATGAGAGTTAAAATCTTACAGCACGCTCATGATTCTCAGTGTGCTGGACATATGGGTTTTTCCCGTACTAAATCTAGAGTTCTTGCATCTTTCTTTTGGCCTGCTGTGAATAAGGACATACGAATCTATTGTCGATCTTGTAAGGTATGTCAAGAGGTTAAATCCAGAGGTCCACGCCATGCTGCACCTATTCAGGCTGCAGACATTCCCATTCGACCATTTCAAAAAATTGCGATAGACATCATTGGTCCATTTAAGATAAAGTCTGCTAGAGGACACCAATTTATTTTGACGTGTGTTGATATGTGCACACGTTGGCCAGAGGCTGTTCCTCTAAAGAGCATAACTACTGCTGATATTGCAGGTGCTCTTTGGTTAATATTTTCTCGTCTGGGATTTCCAGCAGAAATATTATCGGACCATGGTACCCAACTCATATCGGATACCATGTCTCAAGTGATGTCGACTCTAAAGATAGAGATCTCTGAGTAGTATTTATCATCCTATGTCCAATGGGATGGTAGAACGTCTGAATAGAACTCTGAAAAACCTACTAGGCAAGATAACGGAGGATCATCCTCAGGATTGGGACAGGGTTTTACCCGCGGCTCTCTTTGCATATAGAGAGGTCGCCAACGAACATACATGATTTTCTCCTTTTGAACTTGTCTTCGGCGCGAAACCGCGAGGTCCTATGTCCTTACTTCATGATCTCATAACTGCTGATAATATTGTCGATGACACAAAATCCTCTTACGAATATGTCATTGCACTTAGACATAAGATTATCGAAGCATGCAAATTGGCAACCGCTTCTTCGGAATTTGCAAAACAAAAGGCAAGGGAATTTGCCAATAAAAAGAGATGCTTGCGACAACTTTGTCCAGGTGACAAAGCATTTGTCTTGCTACCTTGTAGGGAAAACAGACTTCTTATTTCTTGGAAAGGTCCGTACGATGTAATATCAAAAGTTTCCGATGTTGACTATATCGTCGATATTGACGGGAAGCATAAAACCTTCCACATCAACATGCTCACGGAATTCCATGAACGTCCGGATTATTTACAACCTGTTTTCCAGGCAACGGACGATTTTCCAGTCCAACATGGACATTACTCATCACTGTCAGTAATACAGGATGAGGAAACGAGTTTCTCGGATGTAAATCTACCTTTTCCAATGATTCCGCTTCACTCTAATGAATCATGGAAAGATGTTGCGATTTCTCCTGAATTATCTCCAGGAGAGCAGAAACAAGTTTCTACTATGTTAGAACAATTTCAGGATGTCCTTACTGACATTCCTGGTCAAACTGATGTCATTTAACATGACATTATTCTTACTGACCATAATCCTATAAGAGTCAGATCGTATCCTATCCCGATACATTTTCAAGCACAGGTAGAGAAAGAGTTGGATGAGATGATAGAGTTGAAAATTATTGAACCATCCACATCAGCATATTCTTCGCCGATGGTTATTGTACGAAAAAAAGACAATAACATACGTCTCTGCGTTGATTATCGCAAATTGAACCAAGTGACGAAATTTGATGCTGAACCTATGCCTTTACTAGAAGAGCTACTTACGAGACTATCGAATTCCCATTTCTTTACTAAACTTGATTTGTCTAAGGGATATTGGCAAGTTCCATTATCCGAACACGCCAATTCGTTTACTGCTTTTTCGACGCCTAGGGGTCTATTCCAATGGAATTTCATGCCTTTTGGCCTAATGAACGCCCCTGCAACATTCGTACGCATGATGCGTCGAATCCTATCTCATCGCTCAGATGTCATTGCATATCTTGATGACATCTGTCTTTTCAGTGATACTTGGGAAGATCACTATAACGGGTTAAACGAACTATTCTCTATCTTGCGCGAGCATAACCTAACAGCAAAACCATCTAAAGCTTGTATTGGTTTTAGCGAAATATATTTCTTAGGTCACCGTGTTGGTCATGGTTTCCTAAAAACAGAAGACCATAATACAAGTAAGATACTTAACATTTCTATTCCTAAGACTAAAAAGCAAGTGCGAAGTCTCTTAGGTCTAATACAATTTTATGGACGGTTCATTCCGAATCTGTTCTCCATTATGTCACCTCTTTCTTCCTTGCTAAAGAAAGGGTCTCCTAATGTAGTCCATTGGACTCAAGAATGTCAATCCTCTTTGGATAAGGTTAAAACTATGTTTTCTACTTCACCTATCCTAGTATTGCCTTCTAAGGATAAGACATTTATTCTTCGTAGTGACGCTTCATCCACAGGGATTGGAGCAGCACTAATGCAAGAGTACTCTGGAACTCTGCATCCTGTGATGTATATTTCTCTAAAATTAAATGCCGCAGAGAAGAATTACTCGGTCCTAGACCGTGAATTATTGGCTATGGTTTGGTCAATCCTTAAACTTCAAAGATTTCTTCTTGGCGCGCATTTCATTGTGGAAACTGACCAGAAAGCTCTTACGGCTATTCATAGTAAAAATCTGAAGAGCGCGAGATCAACGCGATACGCGATTGCTCTGCAGCCGTTTCATTTTTCAGTGCGAGCTATCCGTGGGTCAGAAAATGTGATGGCTGATATTTTGTCTAGATGCCCACATGATTCATAACTGTTAAATTATATGCCTAACTTTGCTACAGTTGTTCCTATGTTGAAATGTGTACACATATGTAATATATCATATATTGATTGTAACACTACTTAGCGGTTCATTGATGTTTATTCACCGCTGATCTTTCAATGTTTTTTCGTCTTTGATGATCATGATGTTAAGATATCTAAGATGAAATTTATGTATAAACTGATGTAGAAAGTGTGGCATTGCCAGTATTGTAGTATGCGTTGGTGACACCTCTCTGGAAATATTTATACCATCTGCGCATTGTTATTGGTGCGTTGTGAGCTTATTGTATGTTGCTCCTAGATGTTTTTCCAAAAAAAAAAATGTACCATTTTTTTCCCCGAGGGGTGTGGTAATCTGTTGCGTGCATATTTTGACGCACATATTACAAAAATACGATATGGCTATTTAATATGGAAAATATATATTTGCATTCATTTGTGTATGAAAATGCTTCCTCTGGTAAAGCTAGATAATTCATGATTGATTTACACTTTTGATTATATGAGTGATCGTTCTTGATATTGATTCGGCGCATGGATATTGAATTCATGTCCGTTCTTATTTGTTCGGGCCAGAAAATAGATTAATTTTGCTTGTTATGTTTATGGCCTGAATTCATGTGTACTACTTGTCTAGTGAAAGAAGATTCAGTCGTATATTGTATACCTTTGTATGTTCAGGTCGGACTATATTCTTTCTAGCGGAATCTAGCGCAGGTTTTCGTAGTCCTACTGGGTTGTGAAGAGTTCCGATAATGTCGCCAAGAAATGGCTGAGTGTGTTTTCCAGGGCTGGCACTGTTTAAGGTTTAACAGTGATTCGTAGATGTTTTTCCAGGAGAAGTTTATGTCTCTGCAAGAGTCTATTTGTCAGAGATCCTCCTCATATGTGTGATTCGGACTCCAGGTATGCCAGACCCTATTTTTGATGATCTCGAGTCGGTTAGACCTAGATGGAACATTGTGCTTCGTATCGCTAGGGTCGTGTTTTGTATCGACGAAGATGACAGGCTTTCCTACAGCAGTTATGTCTACATGAAGTAACTTGATTACTGTAGAGCTGTATGGAAAAACTTTATGAAATTATTTATATGCACATTCTAAATTAACGTTGGCTTATATCTACCCTCCTGCGAGTGAGTGAGCGACAACTCAGGAAGGCGGCCATGTTATATTCTTCTTCTTCTTCTTCGATCCTTAATCACCGACCGTCAAAGCAGTCAGTGGCCATCACGCCTAGTGGCGTCTTGTAGGGCAACAACAAATTGATTCCACTTTGCACGGTTGGTGGCCATCCTTCGTACAGTGCCCCAACTCTGGTTCATTCTTTGCATCTCAGCCTCCACAGTCCTCCGCCAAGTTGTTTTTGGTCGGCCTCTCTTTCGCTTTCCTTCAGGGGTCCAAAGCATAGCTGTTCTTGTGATGGCATCGGGGTCTCTTCTGAGGACATGACCAACCCAGCTCCAGAGTCTGCCAGCTATGATGGTGTGCATGTCCTCTTGCTTGCTACGAGTAAGCAGATCTTGGTTGGTGATGGTATTCGGCCAAAAGATGCGGTGAATTTTTCTTAGGCATGTTGTGTGAAAAGAGGACAATTTTGACATTTCCTTCTCTGTGACTCTCCAGCATTCCGCACCATAGAGAAGCACAGAAAGCACGCAGCTCTGGTATAATCTTAATTTTGTGCTTGTGCTGAATTGGGAGGACTTCCAGATGTTATTTAGGCTAAAGAAGGCTGTTCTTGCCTTATTCATTCTGATGTTGATGTCTTTGCCTGCCCCACCGTCTGGTGTTACTATGCTTCCTAGGTATGTGAAGGTATCTGTCTGTACCAATTGCTGATTCCTTACTGATATGGGCTCAGGGTTGCTCACTTTGAGCGTCATGACCTCAGACTTCTTTAAATTGATGTTCAAGCCCACCTGCTGGCTAAATTTATTAAGTCTATCCGTTTTTTCCTGGATGTGTTGATGTGAATGTGCCAGCAGTGCAATGTCATCTGCATATTCCAGATCTGCCAATGTAGAAAATGTAGTCCATCTTATTCCTCTTGGACTGCCCTCTGTTGTCTGGCGCATCACCCAGTCTATGACTGTTAAAAAAAAAGAGTGGTTGATAAGGGGCATCCCTGTCGTACTCCTGTCTTCACCTCGAAGGTTAGGTTGCTCTGCCCAACACTACACGTAAAGTTGGCATAGAGGCTTTTTATGATTGCCACTATGCAGCTTGGAATTCCATAAGCCCTCAGTATTTTCCATAAACTGTCCCTATGTATGCTGTCAAAAGCCTTTTCAAAATCAACAAAATTTATGTAAAGCTGTCTTTGCCATTCTGAGCACTGCTCTATAATGTTCCTGAGAGTGAATATATGGTCTACACATCTTCTGTTCTTTCTAAATCCTGCTTGTTCTTTCCTCAGTTTGTAGTCTACTGCCTTTGAAATTCTCTGTATAATTATCCTGCCTAGTATTTTGCTGGGAACTGAGAGAAGAGTGATTCCTCTCCAATTATTGCAGTCTGCAAGATCTCCCTTTTTGGGCAATTTGACAATTATTCCTTTGTTCCACTCTGATGGTGTTGTCCCCGTTTTCCACACTTGTGCAAATAGTGGTTCTAATATTTCTGCTGCTAGCTCAGGGTCTGTCTTAAAATAGCTCTGCATTTAAGTTATCATGGCCCGGAGCTTTACCGTTCTTTAACCCTTTGATTGCTGTGATGATTTCTTCTTTTCGTGGAATGTCTGTATTTACATCTAGATCGTTTTCAGCCTCAGGAACATTCAGTTGTGTCTCTGGTATTTCCTTGTTCAGAGTTTCTCTGAAGTGCTCTGCCCATCTTGTTTCCTGTCCCTCTGCTGTCTTGATGAGATTTCCTTGCTTATCTCTTACTAATGTAATATTGTTTGCACCTTGTTTTCCGCTGATGAATTTAGTTATTTTGTATACTGTGCTTTGTTCATTTCTCAGTGCTGCCTCTTCTGCCTGTTTTGCAAGATCGTCTAGGAAATTCCTTTTGTTGGCTCGGGTTTGGCGTTTAACTTCCCTGTCCAGCTGGCTGTACTGTTCGCTATATAGTTGCTTTAACCTGGGGGACTTCGCTTCTGTTTTCTTTCTTTTCATTTCCTTTCTCATCTTTATGGTGTTTAGTGTTTCTGGTGTTATCCAGTCTTGCTTCTTCCTTTCCTGGAATCCTAAGCATGATTTGCTACTTTCCTTATATACTGTTGAAATGGTGTTGAAATTCTGGTCTATATCATCAGTCAATGTCTTTTCCTGGCTTTTGGCAAATTGATATCGTTTCTTAATGTCGGCCGCAAAAGCTTTTCTGGTAAGGGGGTCCTTCAATTTGCTGATGTCAAACCTTTTCTGTGTAGTTACAGTTGGTCCAGCCCTTCTTAGTTTCACTTTCAGTTTTGCTACTACTAAATGGTGATCACTTCCCACATCTGCACCTCTTCTTACCTTCACATCTTGTAATGCATGTCTCCATCAACCGTTAACCATGATGTGGTCTATCTGGTTTCTGTCCCGACCATTTGGTGATTCCCATGTTAACTTGTGAATTTCCTTATGTGGGAAAAGTGTTCCTCCAATGACCAGGTTGTTAATGCTACAGAAACTTATTAGCTTATCCCCATTTTCGTTTGCTGTTCCGCTGCCGCATTTCCCCATTGTTCTTTCATTATATGTATTGTGTGTACCAACTTTCGCATTGAGGTCTCCCATTACTATAACAAGATCATATCTAGGTGTGTCTTCCATTTCTTTCTGCAGTTGTTGATAGAATTCATCCTTGACCTCCTCATCGCTATCATTCGTTGGTGCGTAGCATTGTATTATTGTAGTGTTGGTGAATCTCCCTCTCAATCTCAATCGTATCAGTCTGTTGTTGATGGGTTTCCATTCCAGTAATGTCCTTTCTATCCCTTTCTGTAGAATAATGGCTACGCCTTCACTGTGCTGTCCATCCTCTCTTCCAGAGTAAAGTACTGTTTCTCCTGTTGCTGTTTTAACTTTTCCTGCCCCTGTCCATCTGCTCTCACTTATCCCCAGGATGTGTAACCTATAGTTTCTCATTTCTGCCGTGACCTGTCTTAGTTTACCTGTCTCGTACATTGTCCTGACATTCCAAAATCCTATTCTTGTATCCTGTTTTGCGGTCAGGACATCCGTTTTCATGTCAGTGGCTTCCTTTCGGCTTTCACCACTGACAGTCATACGAGCCACAGACTCCGAATGTCCATCCCGCAGCAAAGTTTGTTCATTTGATGTTGTTTCCGTAACTTCATTATTTTTTTTACATAGACAGGGGTGTCAGCCCTATGCTAAAACCCCCAACCTGGAGGACCAGGGTACCAGCTTTTGTCTGACCCCTACCCACACAGACCAGTCCAGCTTGGTTGAACCTACTAGGAGTAAAACTCCCACTGGCATAGCTCTGGGGATTGTCAGGGTACGCAAGCTGCCATACCGCTACAAGGTATAGGTACCATTGATGGCAGATGTTATATTCCTGTCATCATATTTTTGATCACTGTCAAGAGAACAGATTATGTATCCTACTATCGGGCAGTGGTATCGAGATCTTGTTATGAGGTGAAAACCCACTATCGTGGTTTATAATTATTATACAAACATTGGACATATTTCAGCTTAAGAACTTAGCCATGAAATGAAGGTTCGGCCAATGACTTTTGTATGTTTACCGATCCTCATTGACGCGTTCAGTCAGTAGAGGATACGGCGATTAGTTACCAGAACAGTGAATGCTACCTTGGGTTGAATGATATTTCACTACTACATGAATGTATCATCCACGATTCAAATAACCAATGAATTTATGTCAACATGTACCCATGACTGTATCCGTGCTGTCCAGTGTGCGTGCCTTCATTAAACTATTGAAATGTCAGCGGCAGTTCAAGTCGTCATTGCATTACATGAGAGTGTGTGAGAGGTATTATCAAGTGGTCTGTTACACCGAACTACTACACCATTCGCGTTACTTGACACTCCCACTCAATGTCAACATGACAGGTTCATTCGATGATGCAGAGATAACTGAAGAAGACTTTCTTCAGTGATGATCAGTGCATGACCCTAAACATAACATCCGCATCCAGACATTCAACAGTGGCCAATTCACAACAACACGTTTATTCTACAGTCCACAGCAAAGTGTAATTCTACACGCATGTTAGCGGTATAGCTTCTGCCCATAAAGTGCATGTATCGACTAAGGTCAGGATAAACCTGTTCCTTCTTTTAGTCCTTTCGAAAGGCCCTAAAATGTCGATCACAACCCGTTCGAATGGTGTACCCACTATTGGCATTTCACCCAAAGAGACTGGGGGTGCCCGTTGCTTGGGTGGCACACGTTGGCACTGGGCACAGGATTTGACATATCTGATAATATCAGTATTTACTCCTGGCCACCAATAATGAGTGGTTATCCTTTGGTTTGTGGCGTTCTGTTCCATATGTCCGCTGAAGGGAAGAGAGTGCCCCATTTCTATGATTTGGCTTCTGCACTGTTTCGGTACTAGGAGCTGGTTGTAACCTTGGTCAGGCTTGCCCGTTCTGCGATAAAGTACGCCATCCTTAGAAAAAATGTCCCCGTGCTGTCTGGGTTCCTTAGCCATGGGCAGTTTCCTAAAGCAGGGTGCCAAAGTAGGGTCCTTGTATTGCGCTTCTTTAAGTTCCATGGGTAACAAATTAGGCGCAGGCTCCCATTCCTTCTTGGTTTGCCCTCTTGTAGTTACTGCTGCCACAATCGGCTCTTCCGGTTTCCCAATACACACGTATCTCCCGCCAAGTATGACTGGGTAGACGGGATCATCCATAACAGTCGCTTTGATCACCCCTCTGACGAAATCAGAGTGGATCTCCACCAATGCGATTGGAAGCGCTGTAGGTGCATCACTCTTACGAACTCCACAAAGTTGGACGGTCTCTGCTGTCTCTTGACCGGGTTTGACCAGGTTTCTGGCAACAATGCAATCATAAGAAAGCCCCGTGTCAAATAAACAAGAAGTTTGAGAACCGTTCAAAATAACAGTACCTCGCGTTGAGGGTCTATCCCCAACAGGTTGGGAATCACTGTCAATAATTCCACCTTGCGAGACTGTTAATAAGCATCCGATGCGTTTCGGCTCGGTGTGCTCGGTCTGATCATATGTCCCGTGCTCAGGGGTTCTCCCTTTGCCACCTTGTCCTTTCTGGCCACGCTGCCATGTAGGGCGGTCGGGTTGATCAGACTGTTTGGGGTGGTTGGGGTACTTGTTCTTGTAGAACTTTGATTTTTCAGGAGGGGGGGTTTTGAGGTCCAGTTTCTCTGTGGTTATTCTGATTAGAAGCCTGAGAATATTGCTCTAGATTATTTTTCCGAAAATGCTCCTCTGTCGGTTTCCGCTTTGTGGCCGGTAGTTCAGCCAGCGCATTATGGTAACGCCCAGACTTCTCCAAAATGTCTTCAAGTTTTTCTGCCCCCTGCTCAGCTAGAAATCTCCGGGTATCTGCAGACAATGTGTTCTTTATTTGTTCTGTTAAAACAAATTCCTCAAGACCTTCATAGGTAGAGGGGAGCTGCGAGAGCTCTAGGCACTTTGTCAGATATCCCTTCAAACGAGATGAGAACTGCTGAAAAGTTTCAGAATTCTCCTTCCTGCTGTTGCGAAACAGTTGCAAAAATTTGCGAGCGTTCATTTCAAAGCGCTCCAGTAACGCTTTCTTCAACACATCATAGTTGTCTTGTTGGCTGCTTTCCAGTTTGGTGTAAACATCATACGCACTACTTTTCAGAGCCCGAGAAAGCTTCACATTCCAACGCGACCTCTCTAAACCGTACAGAGTTGCAATTTTCTCAAATTTTTCTAGCCAAGTGTCAATCTTCTCATTTGGACAAGGGAAAGATTCTAGCGGAAAAGACATAGCAGTGAGATGAGTAGATTGAGTGTTAGAAGGATCAGTTAAGGAAGAATGAGGAGAGGACTCTCCATTGCTGGAGGTAGAGGCAGTCTCACGACTTTGGAACTCTAGAGCTTTAAGTGCCAGCTCATGCTGTCTCTCCTCCCTCTCCTTCTCATGCTGTCTCTCCTCCCTCTCCTTCTCATGCTGTCTCTCCTTCTCTCTTTCCTCATGCTGTCTTTCCTTCTCTCTTTCGTTCGCCCTGCGAATTTCCATTTCCTCGTCCATTTTCTTCTGCTGCAAAGCTTCGGCTGCTTCTTCTTTCCTCCTTAGTTCTTCTTTTTCCTCTTTAGCTTCAGCTGTTTTTCTCTCCGCGTCATATCTCTCGAGTTCGTCTCTGACAAATGCTTTCGCTTCCTCTCCTTCCAGTCCCTCCTCTCTCGCTTCGTCCCTGAGGAGTTGTCTAAGCTTTGCTCTCTCGGCCATATTATGTCAGTGACTGAGACTAGTGGAGAAAGAAAATAGGAAAAAGGATACACTGGTTCCTACCACTTACGAGAAAATAAAATACCAAAAATCAAAAGATGATATATTTAACCCTGGGATACCTCCTCCAAAAATAAAAATCTAACTATCGCTGCTATTAATCGGCAATAAAGCACCTAATGCAAAACACGACTACGCCAACTAAATGGTAGTTAAGATTTACTCACTGAAAAATAAGTTGCTGCAGTGGAAAACACAATGATTATAGCAAAATTTTCGGAGAAAAAAAAAATCCCCTTTATTTTTTTATTTTTTTTATCCACTATCAAGTTTTCCCCTGAAGACAGTTAGGGTGAGGGAGGCAATTAATCTGGACAAATAGTCCGAAACGCACTCCTTAACTTAGTTCAAACACCTTCCTGCTTCAGAACCATTGTGAGTGTTATACACTCACAAAACTTTACCAGCGTTTAGTATTACAAATCAACAATTAACATATTCTCCGACAAAATCACCTGTAACTCAAATGTATATTATTCAAATGCTGTGGAAAAAAACGTATCAGTTTGTGTGGTCAGCACGCCCGTAAACAGATCGTTAGTCTAGGGGATAAATTATTTTTAAAAGATACAAAACTCACAAGACATCACACTCTTACTCTATATCAGAATAAAGAATCTTAAAGACGAGCTGATATTTGTCGTCTCGTCTTCCTATTCAAAGTTCAAAAATCCGTCGGGCGAGATCACATTTGTCGTAGCTTTTTCGATAGGAGAATTAAGACTTGGGTTGGTCCCTTCTGAATAGATTGGAATGAGTGAGAGTCCCAGTGTGAGTTAGTAAAGGAAATAGATTCCACGAGTGAGATGATAGAATGTAATATAGAGGCTGTCTCTGAAAGCGAAAAGAATTCTTCTCTCTCTCACCTATCCTCTACGACGGCTTTTCCAGAGTCAGACAGTCTAAACCACATATATATTACATATAATTCTATCTACTCACGGGCACGCACATACACGTGACGACAGTTATACACACAGACTTGGGAAATCTATAACAATGATTATACAGATAATTGGGATCGAGCTGACCAACGCACTGATTATTGTTCAAGAGAAATTTTTAATTATCATTTCAAATTTCTCACAACACCAAAAATACATAAAGGAAGCATACAAATAGTCAAAAAAAAAATCAATGAATTTCTACCAGGATGATAGACCCGTTATGATCTGCCCTCTAGGTTTAGCCCCCAGTCCCGTTTAGGAAGAAGATGATGGCCCAAAGAGGATCAATGATACATTAGCGGTAATCAAATGATTTTCCCCTGTTAAAGGTATGGATAGACTTAGATATACTCTGATCTATTCTAAGGGAAGATATGGTTAGCAATACTTGCATAAGGACAATTAGAACAGCAAAATGGGTGCCAAAATTACAACAATGGAGAAATCACTCAGTCCTACATTTACTCTAGACATTCAGCCGTGTACACGTGCACATACTCACTGTTTTGGTAGACATATCTGGGAAACACAATTTTTGTTAGGACATTCACATACAGAATCACCAGAGGTAGTCGTAGCCAAGAAAACCCCAGCTCCACAAAGTCAGATCGAATTCACTGCTTCGGGGAACGTTTCCTTGGTATTTCTTATTCTAGGATATCTGTCTATGTCACATTTAAAAAATCTTGTCCCGGCACGAAAGTTTACAGTGAGCACCGTGTCAATAGCTTAGGTTTTCTAGCAATAGGAATGTCAGGTCGGTGCCTTCTCTCAGTATAGGATTTACTTTGGTCACACCACAGATTTGTCCACAAAATAATCTAGTCGGACAATGTTAATGTTATTTCTTGTAATATTCACGCCGCCAGGCAGAAAATTTACGTAGAGTTTATGGAAGAATTTAAGATCCGGCTCACAGGCCCAGTATTGATCATTACAGTCTTTGAAAAACCGTTAGTGGGATATAGTATTTCTGTCTAACTCTGTGGGCATATGCACTGTCAGACCAGTGTTACTTGAGAAAACCCACGTGGTTCAAAATAAGGACTGTCTATTTCTTCACAAGTATGAAACTCTTATTAAACGCCGGTAAAGTTCGGGTCACCCCAGTATTTCCTGAATAAAAGGAAAAGCACATATAAATCATTTACATATTATGTACTCAATATAACTTACATTTTAAATAGCACGCCGACCGCTTGACTTATAATTTAAAACTTCCCGAGAAATAAGTTGTATAAAAAAAATCGATATCATGAATTAGGAATATCGTATTCCGTCAATACTCACTGATGTCGCGTCTAGCATTTATAAGTTTGTTATTAAACCACACCCGTGTGTTACCGGGGCCCGAAAGGGGAGCAAAGAATAGTAACACTGTCCCCTACCAAGCATGTCGTAAAAAGCGACTAAGGAGGGTTGGGCATGGGGCCGGTTACACCATCCTGTAAAAAAATTAAACCACAAAAAACTTCAACAAATACGGACAAGTCAAATAAAGAAAATAAAACACAGCCATCCAAGACAGGGGAAGGTCCTCTCGCGGGGAGGCGTATGATGCAACACAGAGAAAGCCGAAAGGAGTCTGTGTTGCTGACTAACATTCTTTCTTCTAGGAGAACTTCCAGATTTGGCACCTGGAATGTTCGGACATTAAACGAACAAGGGAAAGTGGCGCAAGTAGCAGCAGAAATGAGGGAATACAAAATCGAGGTTCTGGGAATGTGTGAAACAAAGTGGAAGGGGTAGACAGGAAGAAACTCATCACAGGTGAATTGGTGCTGTCCTCAGGACATGAAGACGAAAGTTCACACCACAGTGAAGGGGTAGCTCTTATGTTATCTAAAGAAGCACAGAAAGCACTAATTGAATGGGAAGCTGTTGGACCCAGAATAATAACAGCTTCTTTCAAAACAGCTAAAAAGAAAATTCATGTAAATGTCATCCAATGTTATGCACCAACTAATGACAAAGAAGAGTCTGTGAAAGAAGCATTTTATACTAAACTACAGGAAATTATGGATAAAGTAAAAAGAAGAGACATCACAATTTTGATGGGTGACATGAATGCAAAGATAGGTACAGTCAACACTGGATTTGAAGAAGTCATGGGAAAACATGGGCTAGGAGTAATGAATGAAAATGGAGAGCTATTCGCAAACTTCTGTGCTTCATATCAACTGGCTATAGGAGGAAGCATGTTTCCACATAAGAGAATACACAAGGCAACATGGATATCACCAGACCATAGAACAGAAAATCAGATTAATCATATATGCATAAACAAGAAGTTTAGATCATCATTGCAGGATGTAAAGGTATATAGAGGAGCAGATGTGGCATCAGATCACCATCTTCTGATAGCCAAAGTAAAAATGAAACTCAAGAGATATGCAACAATGCAAAATTATAGACAACAGTTTAATGTAGGACAGCTAAAAAATCAAGAAACAAGAGACAAATTTGCGGTCACAGTATCCAACAAATTCCAAGTGCTCCAACAGCTGGAAGATGTAGAGAATACAGGAGACTATTGGCAGCAGGTCAAAACAGTATGGAAGGAGACATGTGAAGAAATACTGGGGAAAAGGGAAAGACAACAAAAAGCATGGATAACAACAGAAACCATCAATAAGATAAAAGACAGAAAAAACAAGAAAGCAGAGTTAAACACAAGCAAAACTAGAAGCTCCAAAGCCAAGGCTCAAGAAGTGTACACAGAAGCAAACAAAGAAGTAAAAAGAAGTATCAAAAGAGACAAGAGGAAGTATATTGAGGAGTTGGCAAGAGAGGCAGAAGATGCTGCAGCCAAAGGAAATATGAGAGAACTGTATAGCAGCACAAAGAAGCTAACAGGGAAATACAAGCAAACATGTTGCCTCATAAAAGACAAGAATGGGAAACTGCTCAGCAATATACAAGAGCAAATGAAGAGGTGGACAGAATATTTTGGGGACCTTCTCAATAGACCAGCTCCACAAAACCCGCCGGACATCCAGCCAGCAGAAGAAGAGCTACAAATTAACGGTGAAAGACCAACGAAGGAAGAAATAAAGAAAGCCATAAAGCTTCTAAGAGATGGAAAAGCGTCTGGACCTGATGGCATTCCAGCAGAGGCCATCAAAGCAGATATCGACACGGCTACAGAGATGTTATATAAATTACTTGGTAAAGTCTGGGAAAAGGAAGAGATACCAGCAGAATGGAAGGAAGGATATCTGGTTAAGTTGACTAAGAAGGGAAATTTACAAGAGTGCACAAATTATAGAGGAATAATGTTACTATCAGTGCCAGGAAAAGTATTAAACAGGATTATCCTTGAGAGATTAAAAGAGTCCATAGACAAGAAACTGAGAGATGAACAAGCAGGTTTTCGACAAAACAGATCATGTACAGACCAGATAGCCACTTTGAGAATAATAGTTGAACAAAGTCTGGAATGGAATTCACCACTATACATCGGATTTGTGGACTACGAAAAGGCATTTGACAGTGTAGACAGAGAATCACTTTGGAAATTGATGAGGCATTATGGAGTTCCCCTGAAGATCATTAATTTAATAAAGAAAACATATGAAGACATGACATGCAGAGTTCTTCACGAAGGATAGCTTACAGAACCGTTTGGGATAAGAACAGGAGTGCGACAGGGATGCCTCTTGTCTCCATTTCTTTTCTTGCTGGCAATAGATTGGGTTATGAGATCATCGACAACACACAACAGAAATGGAATCCAGTGGACTCTGACTAAGCAGTTGGATGATCTGGATTTTGCTGATGACTTG
This sequence comes from Oreohelix idahoensis, assembly GCA_024509875.1. Taxonomy (NCBI): domain Eukaryota; kingdom Metazoa; phylum Mollusca; class Gastropoda; order Stylommatophora; family Oreohelicidae; genus Oreohelix; species Oreohelix idahoensis. Next base: position 22,042 of record JAMPIV010000885.1, read on the forward strand.
GCTCTTCTGTCCCATAACCGTAATCAGATGCAGGACAAATTGAAAACACTCGATGAGAGGTCACAGCAATTGGGTCTGAAAATACACAGGGAAAAGACAAAAATAATGAGAATAAATGCAGGTAATGATAACAGGGTTGAACTTGAAGAAACACCAATTCAAGATGTAGAATCATACACATATCTTGGCAGTAATATAGACAAAGTTGGAGGGACAGACAGCGATATCAAAATAAGAATACAAAAGGCAAGAGGAGCTTTCATTGCATTGGGAAATATATGGAGATCAAGAGAAATCGGATCCAACACGAAAATAAGAATCTTCAACTCAAATGTGAAGTCAGTCCTATTGTATGGCTCGGAGACATGGAGAACAACAAAGACAACAACCAAAAAGCTACAGACTTTCATAAATGGGTGCTTGCGTAGAATAGAGGGATTAAAATGGTATGACAAGGTTACCAACGTGGAACTGATGACAAGAACTAGACAAGTGCCAGTGGAACAAGAGATGAGAAGAAGACGATGGCGATGGATAGGACACACACTGAGGAAACCTGTTGATAGCATTACAAGGCAGTCCTTGTTCTGGAACCCCCAGGGCAAGAGAGGCAGAGGAAGACCAAGAAGTACATGGAGAAGAGAGTTGGAAACAGAGGTGAAAATGATGAGGAGAACATGGAAAGAACTTGAGATGATGGCACGGGACAGGAGGACTTGGCATGTGTTTGTTGAAGGCCTATGCTCCTTTGGGAGTGGAGGGTTATGAATGAATATTAAACCAGTTTCGACTGAGTATTAGCCGTTAAATTAAATTCCTTATAGCTACTTGTTCAGTAAGCCAAAGATATAATTTATTATGTATTTCCACTGTAACTCGTCGACTAGAGAATATAACAAACTATAAATTAAGCACTCTGTTCAAAAGAAACTAGTTAAAATGAAATGAGCGTTTTAACGCTTTAAACACTTTCCAAAATACTAGATATCTATTATATTAATCTCACCACAGCACTACGGTAACACCACGACTAGGATAATTCACTAGATAGGTAGTTAGAAGCTCGTCACAAATCTGACGAGAACTATGAAATTCGCTATACAAGCTTCATTCGCTAAGCACGCGTGTTCCGTCTACTGAAGATGTTGGAGACTCAAATGAAATCAGATTTCAGCTCCTGGGTGGATATTTTAAGACAGGGGCAAACACTCCCACATTTTCTCAAACTCCGAAATCATCTCCCCTTTCCCGTGTAAAACACCTTACATTTAACATTTCCACTACTAGACGTCTTACATAACTGACACTTCTGCATTTCCTCACCTCGCGCTGACCCGGCCAACAGTGGGTGTCTTTTCAGGTGGAATTCCCAGACAAATGTCTGAAACTGCGCCGTGGAGCATGGGTGTCAGATGCGGGAACCCCGACACTCAATCTGCTCTAGCGAGCAATGTCTGCCGCGATTCACGCCTCTGGCGGGATTGAGAGCGCTTTTCACACTGCCCAGAAACTCAGCCTGGGAAAACCGCTGTGACAGGTGAAAATGCTATAACGATAAGTCGGCCCTATGTCTGAGATGGACTGCAACTTAATCGCACTTCTCGTCTGACTGACATCTATGTAATAGAATCACTATTGCGATTCTCCGTTTTGAGAAAAGAAACAGGTAATGTTAAGGAATAGTATGAAAATATATTTCGCAAACGAATGGGTGCAAAATATACAGGAAAAGGAAATAAAGAGAGATAACAAAATTAAAGAATTCGGGTGAAAGAATAGGAAGACGCTATAGGCAATATAATGATCAAAACCTACGTGACAATATTCATTTATTACAAATAAGGGAGGGAAACCTGAGGCCTGTAAACAGTAAATTAATATGAAATTAATATGAAACAAATATAAAGGTATGTTATCAGGCACTCGCAGGAAATAAAGAAGTAGAACACCAGACAACAGAAAAACAACAGACATGAGTGGCCCACCCAGGATTTGAACACTGGACCTTCCGTGCGACAACCCCGCCTAGCCATGCAAGCGAATCACACTATCCGCTCTGCCATCTACGCATCATCAAAAAATGATGTTTCAATGGCAGGTCAATAGTGCGAACCACAATACACGACACCAGAAGTCCTCCATGGGCAAGTTCAGCCTATTAATGACGCAATCACTTCTGTTGTATTTCTAATCAAGCATATAGGCCGAATCCAACAAGACCCTTAGGACCTTAATACTGTGTCCAGTAAATGATAGTAGACTAGAACAGTGAGAACAGGATAGTGGGTAGGTTTGGTATTGTACAAACATTTATTACAAATAAGGGAGGGAAACCTGAGGCCTGTAAACAGTAAATTAATATGAAATTAATATGAAACAAATATAAAGGTATGTTATCAGGCACTCGCAGGAAATAAAGAAGTAGAACACCAGACAACAGAAAAACAACAGACATGAGTGGCCCACTGTAATAAATGTTTGTACAATACCAAACCTACCCACTATCCTGTTCTCACTGTTCTAGTCTACTATCATTTACTGGACACAGTATTAAGGTCCTAAGGGTCTTGTTGGATTCGGCCTATACTGCTTGATAGAAATACAACAGAAGTGATTGCGTCATTAATAGGCTGAACTGCCCATGGAGGACTTCTGGTGTCGTGTATTGTTGTTCGCACTATTGACCTGCCATTGAAACATCATTTTTTGATGATGCGTAGATGGCAGAGCGGATAGTGTGATTCGCTTGCATGGCTAGGCGGGGTTGTCGCACGGAAGGTCCAGTGTTCAAATCCTGGGTGGGCCACTCATGTCTGTTGTTTTTCTGTTGTCTGGTGTTCTACTTCTTTATTTCCTGCGAGTGCCTGATAACATACCTTTATATTTGTTTCATATTAATTTCATATTATAGTGACAATATTCAAACAAGTTGGGTTATGAGATAATTTCAAAATATTCCGACATCGGATAATTTTGAACGAAAGGCAGAGGTCAACTCTCCCATATATGGTTATAAGATGTCCTATGCCCTTGTGTACAAACTTCCAAATACACCGGTAACCACATATGACCATGTGTTCGAGATGTAGCAATCTTACTTTTATCTAAAGTAATCTTGTCATCCACGTCTGACTGTAAGTTGTCTCCCCGTTTCCAAGTTTTGATGATGCGTGCGCCCATGTCTTATCGGTGATTAAGCCGATAGCGCTGGCCATTGTATGTGTTAATCTGCCGCGCCCATAGCCAACAAATCTGGGCAGCGCCAAGCAAATGTAATTATTATCACCTTCACGGAGTGTCGAATGATTTGATAATATCAAATATCTGCTACTTTGCAGAAAAATAAGGAAGAAAGAAAGTAAGAAATGTGCGACAATTGAGAGCAAATAATACAAATCAGTACCACAAATGTATTGATACTGCCGGAGTGAAACAAAGATCGGTAGGGGCCACCCCGTTTTATCACACCCCTATATTTTTATAGGCGACGTAGCGGAAGTTTGGGGAATCGAGTGGAAAATCCTATATATTCGTTGTATTTTTGTCTCATTTAATTCCAATTCTGTACTATATTAGCCGATCTCGTACCGATAGGTATATTTTAAATGGATTATCTACCACTTATAGTTCCTTTTTAATGAAATGATACGCACGTGCAGCAGTTTTACTGGTTTTACTTTGTTCTTTAAATATGGACGCCATACCTCTTTGTCATTCCAACCCCAAGTGTATAGTTGCTAAATCATTACACAAATAAAGAAATATTGAAAGAACGAAATACAACAGTAAAGCTGCAGCACATCCGTATAATTTCATTTAAAAAGTACCATAAATGGCAGACGATCCATTAAAAATGTACCTATCGGTACAAGATCGGCTAATATAGTATCATCATCATAACCCTCCACTCCCAAAGGAGCAAAGGCCTTCAACAAACACATGCCAAGTCCTCCTGTCACGTACCATCATCTCAAGTTCTTTCCACGTTCTCCTCATCATTTTCACCTCTGTTTCCAGCTCTCTTCTCCATGTGCTTCTAGGTCCACCTCTGCCTCTCTTGCCATGGGGGTTCCAGAACAAGGACTGCCTTGTAATGCTATCAACAGGTTTCCTCGGTGTGTGTTCTATCCATCGCCATCGTCTTCTTCTCATCTCTTGTTCCACTGGCACTTGTCTAGTTCTTGCCATCAGTTCCACGTTAGTAACCCTGTCATACCATTTTAATCCCTCTATTCTACGCAAGCACCTATTTATCAAAGTCTGTAGCATTTTGGTTGTTGTCTTTGTTGTTCTCCATGTCTCAGAGCCATACAATAGGACTGACTTCACATTTGAGTTGAAGATTCTTATTTTCGTGTTGGATCCGATTTCTCTTGATCTCCATATACTTCCCAATGCAATGAAAGCTCCTCTTGCCTTTTGTATTCTTATTTTGATATCACTGTCTGTCCTTCCAACTTTGTCTATATTGCTGCCAAGATATGTGTACGATTCTACATCTTGTATTGGGGTTTCTTCAAGTTCAACCCTGTTATCATTACATGCATTTATTCTCATTATTTTTGTCTTTTCCCTGTGTATTTTCAGGCCCAAATGCTGTGACCTCTCATCGAGTGTTTTCAATTTGTCCTGCATCTGATTACGGTTATGGGACAGAAGAGCCAAGTCATCAGCAAAATCCAGATCATCCAACTGCTTAGTCAGAGTCCACTGGATTCCATTTCTGTTGTGTGTTGTCGATGATCTCATAACCCAGTCTATTGCTAGTAAGAAAAGAAATGGAGACAAGAGGCATCCTTGTCGCACTCCTGTTTTTATCCTAAACGGTTCTGTAAGCTGTCCTTCATGAAGAACTCTGCATGTCATGTCTTCATATGTTTTCTTTATTAAATTAATGATCTTCAGGGGAACTCCATAATGCCTCATCAATTTCCAAAGTGATTCTCTGTCTACACTGTAAATGCCTTTTCGTAGTCCACAAATCCGATGTATAGTGGTGAATTCCATTCCAGACTTTGTTCAACTATTATTCTCAAAGTGGCTATCTGGTCTGTACATGATCTGTTTTGTCGAAAACCTGCTTGTTCATCTCTCAGTTTCTTGTGTATGGACTCTTTTAATCTCTCAAGGATAATCCTGTTTAATACTTTTCCTGGCACTGATAGTAACATTATTCCTCTATAATTTGTGCACTCTTGTAAATTTCCCTTCTTAGGCAACTTAACCAGATATCCTTAAATTAAATAAGACCCCCCCCCCCCCCCCACCCACCCACCCCACCCCCCCCCCCCAAAAAAAAATAGAAAGAATATATAGGATTTTCTGGTCGATTTGCTGAATTTCCCATGGGAGATCACTCTAATCTCTTGTTGAAGAAAGTAGTCCATTTTCCTTAGTCGCCTATTAGGAACTGCCTGTAAGGTGGAGTAGTGTTAATATCCTGTTCCCTTTTCGGGACCCAGTATATCAAAAGTATTTCGATTGGCTAAGCAGTTTGAGCGCTTTCCTTTCAGGGCACATTTACAGGGTATCGCGGTCGAAATCTGGCAGCATCAGGCTCCAGTCTATCCGGCTGTAAATGGGTACATGACTCAGTTCGTGAGTTACGGAAGGAGAAGGCAGCGAGGAAGGGAACAAGTCGTCCCATCTCATAATAAAAAGCCAGACCTAGTGTGGTGAAGTCTTTAACACTTCACTCCCCTATTGCTGCAGTTTCTGCTATGGGCTCTCCTTATAACAAGGATAAAGCGAAAAACAGGGAAAAGGAAATGCAGTTTAAAAACCTGTAAATATTTACCCTGCCTTTATCCACCGTTCTATGTCCTTCTGAAGAAAACAAACATAGTGAGGTAAACAAAACATGGTTAAGACATTAACACACTTCAGGCATATGACAGACGTAAATGACAGATAACTCAACCGACAGACAGCGAGCTCACGCATGCTAATAGTGCTTCTTCTTCTTCTTCCTCGTTCGTCCTGAAAAGGACGGTGGTTGCGTTGTGTCTGTTTATGCCAGAGCTGTGATATCTGCACCTTTCGGTCGACACATCCGACTTCAGCACGGCATTTTTGGGACCGGGTTTGCCTTCCCTCTGCGATCCCTACTCTCTCAGCCAGACTGCAGTGATGCAGCCTGTTTCCAGGACCACCACGTGGAGGTGGAGTAGGGTCTTGGTCAGCTCTGGTTCGCTGACCCTGATGCAAGTAGTCAAGCTATGTGTCGCTGACTGCATTCTCTATTGCTGTATCTTTGGGTCCCCTAATAGTGCTGACTTTATCAAGATAACCGTTATTGGTTACCCGTTCTAGGCAAGAGAAAGGCGATACGATCACAGTATTTTACTATTAATATTAATAATGCTTTTTTTTTTTTTTTGGTGAGCGTCCGACTGGCAGAGTGGTTAGAGCTCTGGTCTCTCGTGGCAAAGGTACCAGGTTCGAATCACAGTATTGACACGTTTCAGTCTACCCAGCTGTAAATGGGTACCTGACTTTGAGTTAGGGAAGGAAAAGGCAGCGATGAAGGGAACTTGTCACCCCCCCCACCCTCTCGATGCTGGACCTAGTATGGTGAAGTCTCTAACACTTTACTACCCTACGGCAGTATCTGCTATGGGACTACCTTGACCTTTTAATGCTTTTTTGGTCTTTCTTCCCTTGTCCAGCTCCTGCGTTTTTTTTTATTTGACTGGGGCGCAGACGAAAACACAAAAATATATTTATTATTTCCCGCGGCGTTTCCTCCCGCCTCTCTCTCTCTCTCTCTCTCTCTTTCTCTCTCTCTCTAAGGAAAGCAAACGCAGCGAGGAAGGGAACTACTAAACACACCCCATAAAGCTGAGACCAATTTTAGTCCGAAGCCCGTCTCAAAACAAGGCAAAAAACATTATGTTTTAAAAAATTTCTACATGAGCCCTAATATAACCGACGTACCTTATGTCTTGGTTGAACGAAGCCCGTCTCAAAACAAGGCAAAAAACATTATGTTTTAAAAAAATGAGAATGTTTGAAAGCTGATAATCAAATATAAGCATCTTTTAACTGAAGCATATGTGACTTGGAAAAAATGTTATTGCCAAATGGCTGACAAAGATATATCTTTTGCATATCTTTTTGCACACCACAAAGCGTCCATTATCTTGGAACTTTGTGGTGCTCAAAAAGACGTTTGCTAAGCGCGTCGTTACGAGTAAGAATTATGACGTGACTGCTGTGGACGTTAACGAAGAGAGATCGCTTACTGTAGCCGGCCGAGATGGCTGTGTTTTAAAAATATATCGCTAGTGTCCACTTACATATCCTTGGATGTGTCGATAGTATCTATATCTTTATTGGAATACATGGACGGTGTTACTTTAATAATAATAATGATTATGACCCAATGTACGGACTGCGACGGATTTACACATAATATGTCGATTATCTATTGATCTCATAAAGTGTAACGGTCAAAATGAGTGTTGGCTGGTGGTCTATGGATTTTCATGACATTGTCAAGTTTTGAACGTAATACATGTGTACTGTGTCTGTATACAATGACAATCTTTTAGTGAAAAGGGGGTAATTTAGTAAAGATTTAGCATATTATTTTTTTTATTAACATACGCCCGCTATTACTCGAGGCGAAATCTCCGGTTAATATGTCTAACCTGAAACTGATTTTACGTGTATCCCTTTTTTCCCTGTACAATGATAGGTGTCCTCTCGCCATTCAGGCAGATACTCGCCGATTTCGGGAGCCGTTCAGGTTATTCCAGTCACAGGTCGACGACTCTTCTTCAAATGATCTCGCCAGGGCTCGAACCTGGATCACCCGATCGCCAGCGCAGTGTGGTAACTATTACACCAGCGCGGCTCCCAATAGCATTTTTAATTGTGTGAATGTTATTTGTCATGTTGGATACAATACTGAACGCGATTTTGAAGTTTTCCTAAAGTGAATGTCTGGTATACTTTCGGAAAATAACTCTACATCAAACAAAATGGTGGATATGTTGAAAGTTAACATTCTTACAATTAAATATGGCAAATCTTGAATAAATTGCCGCTCTTTTTTCGTTTTACATATTGCTTATATCTTGTATAGAAGTGAAGTTATTAAAAAAAGATTCAAACTGTACAATGACTTTAGGTACACCCTGTATATATATATATGCACTCACTAAACGTACAGGAGCATTGGCTCCTAAATACCATCGCAATAAGGAAGCTGAAATTTTTCGGTCATATAAAAAGACATAATAGTCTGGAAAAAACAGTGATGGAAGGCATGGTCTCTGGAAAAAGGGGAAGGGGTCGACCTAGACGACGGTGGACCCAGGACATCACAGAGAGTCTGAACTTGTCTTCGGCTGATGCAGGTCGACTTGCCCAGAATCGTGATGCGTTCAGAGCAGCTGTAATGGAGACAACGTTCTGGAGAGAATACGTCACATGATGATGATATATATATATAAAACATCGTTCAATAAAATGAATACACGACAAATCTTTGTCAATGGAAATAAGATAAGTAGCTCTTCAGTGTCATATAGAGTCAATCCAGACATATAGAAGTGAGTCATGGACAATCAGTAAACAAGCAGAACGTAGAGACGTGGTGTTACAGAAGAACATTACAAATAGCATGGACAGCTAAAGAGAGTAATGAGAATGCCATGAAAGAGGCCAGTGATCAATGAAAGGATATTACTCACACTTGAAAGGAGCAATCCACTTTATTTGGGCATGTTATCAGAAGAAGGATGTAGGAATATAAATATTAGACAAACATAAAGGTATGATTTCAGGCACTCGTAAGAAATAAAGAAATAGAACACTAGACAACAGAAAAACAACAGACGTGAGTGGCTTATTTTTCTGTTGTCTAGTGTTCTACTTCTTTATTTCTTACGAGTGCCTGAAAACATACCTTTATGTTTGTCTAATATTTATTGACTGTTTACAGGCCTCGGGTTTCCCTTCCTTATGTGTTATAAGTGTAAGAATATATCATGACAGCTGGAAGAAGGAATATATCATGACAGCTGGAAGAAGGAATATATCATGACAGCTGGAAGAAGGAATATATCATGACAGCTGGAAAGATTGAATAAAAAAGATACAGAGAAAACGAGAATCTACTGTACAGCTTGAAATCGGGCATAGAAAGAAGTCAGCAACAGAATTGATAAAAAATACTGTGGATAGGAAGTTATGGAGAGACACGATCGCCT
>JAMPIV010000887.1:0-31253 GCA_024509875.1 Oreohelix idahoensis
GAAGCCAGCGGGGGGGGCAGGCGCGTAGGGGGCGAGAGAAATAGTGGACTCAGGTTGGTGGTTGTAGACGGGAGCGGGGCTGACGTGGGGGACGTGGGGAGCCGGGGGTGGGGGCCGGGGGGGTAGAGGAGACGGGGGGGGGGTGAATGGCAGATGTATGGGGGGGGGTTGCGAGGAGGCGCTGATCGTGAGCGGTGAGATGTTGGGTTCAGTTGGAGCAGGTGGGTCGGAAGGGCCAGGTGGGGGGAAGGGAAGGGCAGGGGTTCGTGGGGAAGGGGGGGAGGGGGAGGAGGGCGGACTATAGGTAGTGCTGGTGGAAGGTGGCGGGGTGTGGCGGGTGGTGGAGGGAAGGACGAGGCGGTCAAGAGAGATGTGGCATGCGGGGAGGTTGGTAGGCGTGGGAGTGTCGGTGAAGGGGGGTGCTCGGGGGGGGACCGGCGGCTGGCAAGTGGTGAGGTCCGGGGGGTGTGGGGGCGGCGTCTGAGAGTTGATATGTGGATGTTATTATGCGGCTTAAGGATAAGGGGAGCGAACATGTGTCGGCCGCTGCAGAGGGAAGGCAGCTCTGGGGGAGGGGGGGGGGCCGGGGGGTGGCGGGCGGTGATCGCAGGGGTACGGGCTGCGGGGGGGGGAGGGTCTCGCTGGGCCGGTGGGGGGGCACTCGCGGAAGCCGGGGGGTTGAGGGGAGAAGAGGGAGGGGGGCTGAAAGCGGCGGGGCTGGGTCCCAGCCGGGGGAGTAAGAGGAGGGTAAGGGGTGGGGGCCTCGGGGGTCGCTGCGGGCTCGAGAAGATCACGTTAGCGGTGGGGAGAATGAAGTATGGGCGTAGGGGGTGGGGCAGTGCCGGACTGACCAGGGGGCGGCGAGCATTGGTGTAAGAGTTAGATCCCACACGGATGGGACGAGGGAAGGGGCTTTTGGGGTAGGGGATAGGGTAAGGAATGAGGAGGGTGGTGGAATCTGAGTTTTGAATGCGCGGGCCGAGATACGGGGCGGCGGGGAGCGGGGGAGAGTAGAATTGAAGTTGTGGTAGATTTGACGAGGAAGCTGAGGGGGCGCGAGGGGGGCGGGAGTGGTTAGAGGTGTGCACCGGGCGTGGGGGTAACGCAGGTGGGGGCGGTGGGACGGGGTCTGGGTCGGCGGGGGGCGGGGTGGAAGTGGCTGAGTCCGCGGGGGGGGAGGCACCAGGTGGAGTATCCGCGGGGGGCGGTAAGCATTGGGAGGGGGGATTGTGAGGTGTATCAAATCAGCGAGACGCAGGCGGGCTCCGGGGCGCGGTGGTGGGGGGCGAGGGCGTGGGCAGGGCACAGAGGGGGTCAGGGAAAGGGGGAGGGCGGTGGGGTAGGGGAGCTCAGTAGAGCGGGGGAAGAGGCGGGCGGAGACAGTAGGAAACTGGAGTGGAAGATGGTACGGGGGGGGTCGGAGTGGGATGGGTGGGTTCGTGGAGGGGGGGGGTGGTGATGCGAATACTGAATTGGGCGGGGGTTTACCAGTACGGGGGATGTCGGCCCTGAGCGGGTGTAGAGGTGGGGGTGGCCAGGGCGGGGAGGGTGGGGGTGAGACGGCCGCTTGAGGAGCAGGGGGGGGCGAAGAGGAGGGGTGAAATAGTGAGCCGGGAGAGTGGGGGCAGTGCGGGGGTGGGCGCGGCGCGTGTCGGTAGAACAGGACCGCGAGGGTGGAGTGGAGTCGCTCGGTGGGTGGGTTAGGACCTTGAGTGGATAGTTGGGGAAAAGGAGGGCGCTAACTGACAGGGGTGGGGTGGGGTGCGGGGGGGGGGAGGAGTCTGGGGGGGGGGTGAGGGGGTGTTGTGGGGGGGGCGGGTGTGTTGGGTTGGGGGTGGTGGGGGGGGTGGAGTGTGGCGGTGGGGGATGGATTAAAGTAGAAAGGGTGGGTAGTAGTATCGGGGGGATGGATGGGGCGTCTGGGAGGGTGTGAGGGGGGGTAACCGTAGTGTGGTGTACGCGTGGGACACGGGGTGGGGTCCTGGGTGGGAGGCGTAAGGTGTGTTGAAGGGTGGTGGATTGTTCTTCGAGGGATGTGGGTGTAGATCGGGGCTGACTCCCTCGTGTGGGAGGATGTCGGCGGGATATGTGTGGGGGTCACGGCAGTGTTGTATGATCATTTGGAGCCCAAACTGTGATTGGTTTGTCACTCTTACATTAATGTGTTGATGGAGGTACAAGTTTTTTGTGGTTAGGGGAAAATTCTGTGGAATGTTACGTTTGGTATTTTGCATTGTTGTGTTTACCGTTTACGGCGATATTCTTAAATTATTGGTGTGCATCACAAATTTGCTATACCATGTTACGGGCTCAAGATCTCAGCTACCGTCTTCCCTCCCCGCGTATTCGTTATGCACGTCAGGGCTGTTCTTTTGCTTGAAGGTGGGACGGAGGGAGGGGTTTGTGTGGGGGGGTCGCACGGTGCTGCGGCAGGCGAATGGGGTGGGCTCTGGGTAGGATGCGAAATACGGAGCGCAGTGGGTTACGTATGACCTCAGACAAGGTGTGGGGGAGGGCGATTTTAACGTTAGTCGACTGCCCAGGCATCCGTTCTAGATGTAGCTGGTGATGTCGTGGGGGGGCTGTAACATGTAAGGGTCTACTTTTCCTCTTTTATTATCACGGCGATATTATTCTGCCTTGAACGGCACTCGCTGTCCGGGATTCCACTCTTCTACCGGGCATTTGCCTACTCTGTTCGTTCTAATTATGTTTTGTACTACATTTATGTTGACTGTCCGCACTATACTAGTGTAACTTTTCTGAATCCTGTAGTTTACTTATTACGTATCTAATATATAAATACTTCTCTACTTCTAAATGCCTTCAGCATCAGCCCTAGCAGCTAGCTCAATTTCGCTTAGGCCGTGGTACGTCATATTAGGATGTGTCTACTCCGATAGATCGGGTTTTATGGTTGCAAATTCTTGCAAAATTATAGCAACATACTAGGGTGGGTATACTGGGTCACATTTAAGAAAACCAAAAACAGAAACACTAATACAACCAAAGACAGATATGGTAGAAAATTAAAACTAGAACAAAAAAAAAACACTCCCATAGTAAAAAAAAAAAAAATATATAACTAAACATATAACTACAAAGACAAAACAAAAAAAAAAAACAACCCCAAAAAAAAAAAAATAAATAAAAACAAAAAAAAAACAAATAAAAAAAAAAAATCAAAAAAAAAAAAAAAATATAAAAAAAAATAAATTAAAAAAAAAAATATAAAAACAAAAAACAAAACAAACAATCAAAAAAAACAAAAAAACCCATAAAAACATATAAAAACTTACCAACACAAACATACAAAAACACATTTAAATAAAACAATAAGTAAACAACAATTATAAAAACATAGAAATAACACCCGAGCAAACGAAAATAACAATACCTAAACAAACTATACACAAATCTCACACATATATAAAGACCTTAAATATAATTCTCTCCTTTATCTTCAAATAATTTCTATAAAATAAATAATAAAAAAGATAGATCTAAATCACTACCTCTTCCTTATTGATAATAATCCTCTACATCCCCCATAAAACAATCTCTCCACTCCTCTAAAAAAAACAAAAGAAAAAAAATAAAAACTAACGCATCTTAATTAGACTTCAACAAACAAATCGAAAAGAAATTACTCTTTCACAATCACCCTAAATCCCAAGACGCCATAAAAGGACAGAAATGAAGCCAAAATCAAAACATAAAATAAAAAAAAAAAGCGCAACCTCCGTTTCAACAAACAACATAAACACCAAAAAAAGCAGACAAAAAAAAAAGCGCCACGAAAAACATACACATCTAATCACCAGAAGTACTGTATAATAAAAAATCCAAAAAACAGAAAATATAAATAAACTAAACAAAAAAATAAAAAAAAAAGCAGAACACATAAAAAAAAAGTAAACAGAATCGATCGGTCTACATACCGGAAATAACATAAATCAAAAAAAATATGCATGTAAAAGAGGTTCTGGAGGGTGTGGGGGTGGGGGGGGGGGGGGGGGGGGGGGGGGGGGGGGGGGGGGGGGGGGGGGGGGGGGGGAGGAGTAATAAAAACGGGATAAATAAAAAAAAATCATTCTATTAAAAAAAATAAATGAAAACGCACAACATAAACAAACGTCGAAGGCCAGCAAAAAACCGAACCCGCCCGACTGGGGAAAGCAGACATATAATAATAAAACAAGGCAAAAAAAAAAAACAAATACACAAGATTATGAAATCCAACAATACAAAACATACAGGTATTCATTATCAAAGGAAACCTTCTGATTTCCTTGTTTGATGGCTGACATGTAGTTTTTTCCTTCATTGATAGATTTTGGCTTTCTCTCCTGCAAAAAACTAACAAAATCTGCGCCACAGGTAGATAAAACTTTATCCCTGAGCATTAGGTCAAATAATTCATCAAAAGATTTATTGATACCAGATAAATCTATCCATCGACCCAAGTACAATTTAATAGAAGAGATGAACTCTCCAAAATCTGCATTCTTGGACGGAACTGCAGAGTGAAATCTGGATCGAAAACCCTCCTCCGTGAGTTGAAATTTTGCCATCAATGTATTGGCAACAATATCAAAATCAGATCTACTTTTTTTCATCAATTGACATGAAACAACGCATTGCTTCCCCTGTTAGGTAGTCTGAAAAGATAATAGGCCACCTATCTTTTGGGATCTTCAAATCCATAGCCCTCAATTTAAATCTCATAATGAACGAGTCCATACAGTCCCGTTTATCGTCAAAATTTGGTAATTTAATTTTTGGATAATTAAAATTATTACCCTGAGAACCTTGTGGATTAGCACCAGTATGTTGGGCATTAATCTTTGCAATCTCAATCTCTTTTTCTTTATCAGCCTGTAATTTCAATGACTGCCAATTCTAAAAGCATTTCTGTGGGCTTGATCCAGCTGAAGAAGTTCCAACTTACGTAGTTCCATTTTCTGCCGTTCTAGTTCTCTGGATGCTTCTTGTTCTATTCGAGTGGCTTCTTGTTCTTTTTCTTTTTGAACCATTTTTGCCCTTTCCAACTCTCTAACAGCCTCCTGTTCAATCAATTTCTTCTCTTCAAGTTCTCTTTCATGAACTAATTTCTTCTCTTCCAATTCCCTTGCCTGATCAAGCTCCTGCTTCTTTAAATCTCGTTGTTCCTTCCGTTCCATACGTTCCAAATAATCATGATAATATTTATCAGCATATGATTCCAAATCAATTCCCGATTTGCCCAAACGCAAACCCATCTCAATAAATTCTGACAGTGACGACATCTTGTGTTCTGATTCGAATCAACAAGTGTCAAATCTCCCCTTAATATCACTTAATTAAGTATGATAAATTATGGTATTGACTGAATTTATACCTTATGAAGGAATGAACAAGCCAAGAATGAGAGACGAGCACAATGAAAAAGAATGGTACAAGTCAATGATTATGATAATAAGTAACATGTCGAATTACAGCACATTTCTCAACAAATATAAAGGAAATAAAATAAACAAAGACATGTTGACAAGCAGCTATAAATTTGAATAATTACTTGTAAAATAAACAAGACAGAGAATCACGAACAAAAACAGCAAATCGTCAAATTTCACACTGAGACAAGAGTGATAGAAAAACAGCTGTGCATACAATGACCTAATATGTAAATTAATAATAATAATAATAAATTCTTTAAGCACCAAACACGGCGCATAAGGCAGAAACCAGTGCTCTCCAGGTTGTTCGTTGTGACGCCACTCCTCTTAGCTCTTGCACATTATTTAGGCCCAACGTTCTTCCTTCTCTTATTATTGTTCTTCTGAGTGTTTCTTTTGGTCTTCCTTTTTTCCTCTTACCCTCAGGAACCCAAGTGAGCGCCTGTAGTGGTATTCTGTTGTTTTGCATTCGTAGGACATGACCGATATATGACCATCGTCTTTTCCTTATATAGTCGGAGACATATTTCTGCCTAGAGTCTTCTCTTATTTGTCGATTAGTCTTGAATTCTTTCCAACTGATGTTCATGAGTTTTCTAAGACATTTGTTCTCGAATGTATTCAGCTTGTTCTCCAATGATTTTGTTATTTTCCAACTCTCACAGCCGTATGTTAACACTGAGATAACATTTGAATTAAACAGACGAAGCTTGGTATGTATATTCAATGATCGTAATTTCCAAATGTTAGATAATCTATTGAAGGCGCTAGCTGCCAAAGCAATTCTAGTATGGATTTCTCTTGTTGTGTCACCATCCTGAGTCATTTTACTGCCTAAATAATTGAAACTTTCAACTTTCTGTAGTTTTTCCCCGTTCAAGATGATATCAAAGGTCTCGTTAGAAAAGTTCATAGCTTTAGTTTTAGAGGCATTCATTTGGAGACCTATTTTAACCGAGAGATTTTAACCTCCAAGATGGAGGTGAAATCCGTTTCTCACCTTAGACGCCGAAAGAAAAACATCAGGAATGTGTGTATTTCGATGGATAGTACCATGTTATGTTAAATTATAGAATAAAAGATACACTAGAGTATCTAGTGGTGTAGATATTTTCCTATAACTGACCTCGAAACCCTCGAATCGGTCGGTTGGATCGGAGGGTTGATCAGTGAGTTAACAATTCACTATCGTAAAACAAGCTATTGTTACCGAAACAGAACCAGGCTCGACAGTAAACATGACTCACTCTAATATCTTGGGGGCTAAGGAGATTTTTAAAATTGGATACTGGAATGTAAGAACTATGTATCAAGACGGAAAATTGGAAGAAGTAATTAAAGAAATGGATAATTATAAGTTGGACTTATTGGGTGTCAGCGAGTGTAGATGGACGGGGAAGGGCATAAAATATATTTCAGAAGAAAAAAAGCAAATTATATACTCTGGTAGTAATGATAATGATATGTAAATTAGTGCATGAAAATATATAACGTAGACTTGACGGAACAATCTAAACAAATATTGATGTCTGTTATGCAGTCAAAGACTAAAATTCCACTGTTATTTTCTTTGACTGGACAACCAACAAACAATAACCTAATAGGATATCGTCATTTGCAAAGTTTCCGAAGAAAATTTACAAATAGCGAGCATTTACTTTATACAAATAGACATGCAGATGATTAAAACATGTATAGGACTGGATGTTGACTGGCAAACGTGTTCGAAATGGTTAAATACCGTCACGCATTAGACAATTTACAACTCTACTTATCTTTCTTGTATCTCAGAACCTCTCCAGATACGGAATCAGTGTGAATTTGTGCCACACATCAACTTCAGGACTCCATAAATTGACGAAACTATTTCTTGATTCCCATTTCTGCGAACGTCCGTTTGCAAGTTTTCCGGCTTTGATGACGTCACTACGTAAAATTGCCAGATTGTCATTTAACGTTCAAGATCGAAAATTGCGTGATTTGCCAGTGTTTAAAATCTTGAATGAAGAGTTGTGAAGTTCGAACCGAATCAATTTGATGTCGAAGCGTTGAATCTTGACAGTCCTCAAGGTCAGGTCAACGATCTTTGATGCATCTACATGGAGCAGCCGTTACATGTCATCTTCAATCGTGAAATTCAGTGAATGTACATTTTTTTCCGCAAATTTACAATCGTATCGTTCCTCAAATGTTAAAAGTCCTGCGTAGAAGTTCAGTGTAATCTCCCCCTTTTATTTTCGAAAGAAGAAAAATTCTTTTCTTAACGTCCCAAGTAGACCAAACTGCTAGTTATCGGACGGCTTATCCGATAGGATGTAATCAGTTATTTCAGCTATAAGACGACAGTTCCCAGTTGTTTGACAGGACTGAGCCCCCAGTTTATTTCTCTCCTGTTAAGGGATAGAGAAATTGCCCGAATTCTTTCATTTTGTTGTCTAGGGTCCATTTGTTTGAATAAAGAGGTGGAAGTTCTTTTGATTTTTAATTTGGTTTGCATTGTCAAATATTCTGGAAATCAATCTTCTTGGATACCTCCTTCTATCTATCTTCAATTATTAAATAAGGCTATCAACTGGTTAACTGAACCTTGAATGATTGAAGGAACCTCTCGGCTTAGACGATTTGGTAACAGTTTAATACACAGTAAGTACGAATTCACAAAATGTCACAATCACGAACATGGCATGAATACTCCCTCTAACTTTCAGTCCAACATTATCTTGGTTCGCTTTTATACAATGTTACTCAACTTTTCCCTAGTTGATACTTTTATAACATCCTCCCTTTATTCTATTTAACATCGGGGTATTAGAGCATCCCGGCATATCAAATCTTCAGTATATCTTTTTCCAACAACATCGGGGTATTAGAGCATCCCGGCATATCAAATCTTCAGTATATCTTTTTCCAACAACATCGGGGTATTAGAGCATCCCGGCATATCAAATCTTCAGTATATCTTTTTCCAACAACATCGGGGTATTAGAGCATCCCGGCATATCAAATCTTCAGTATATCTTTTTCCAACAACATCGGGGTATTAGAGCATCCCGGCATATCAAATCTTCAGTATATCTTTTTCCAACAACATCGGGGTATTAGAGCATCCCGGCATATCAAATCTTCAGTATATCTTTTTCCAACAACATCGGGGTGTTTGAGCATCCCGGCATATCAAATCTTTATTCCATAAACTTCGGGGAATGAGTCCTCCCGTTATCACTGTTCAATTATAATTTCAACACACGTCTTTGTATTGGGAATCACCGTCCCGTACTGACTTCAACTATAATCCTGGCATATTGTCATGCCTCTCATTTAAAGCACAAAGCTTACCATTTTTCCATGAATATTTCTTGAATATGCTTCAACATAATGGTTGATACACAAGCCAGTCTTAGGCACACATCTTGACGCTCTGACGTCACATCCAACTCTCTTCTGTCATACCTAGATACACATCTCACAGGCGACCGCTTTCATGTATTTCTTGCGTTCAGTTGAGGTACGACACGGTGTGATAAAACCATGGCACTAATAATAATTTACCGCGATAAAATCACACCATGAAGTGGCCTCAACATTACCCCTCACGCTCCCGAGCGTTTACTTCAGGAAACGCGCAAGATCCTGTAGGGTATAACTTCCAGCAATCTTACGTACAGATACATACATGCATACAAGCAATCTACTGAGAAGTATCAGGTATTTAGACATATACATAAAAATGTGAAGAGCAATTATTAAATAACCAAAATTGCAGTAAAATTTGAGTCAATATATCCGGAAGAAATAGCAAGTCCAGAAGACACACTATGATGTCCAAACAAAGTGGAACCATAAACCTGGATGCAAAGTTCCATGTGAAATATATTAGTCCTGGTGAGTTGCAAATCGCGACAACAAGTCAGCTAACCAATTGTCCTCACCGCGTATGTGCTTGATTTCGAAAGAAAACTGTTGCAGTAGTAGAAACCATCTGTAAATTCTTGAGTTCTTAAATGCTTTTGGTTTCATTGAGGTCAAAGGATGATGATCTACCTCAACGTAAAATTTTCGTCCGATCAAGTAGCGAGAAAGTTTTGATATGGTCCAGACGAGAGCAAGGAGCTCTCTTTCTCCCGCCGAATATTTCTTCTCTGCTGCAGACAACTTCCGGCTCACAAAGAAGCAAGGATGGAGTACATCGTCGACAAGTTGCATCAAACTGCCACCGATTCCCATCTGAGAAGCGTCTGTGCGAATATAGAATGGTTCATGGATATCTGGCAGAATCAAAATAGGATGATTCGAAAATAGAATTTTAATCTTATCCAATGCTAACTGACAGTTCTTTGACCACATTACTTTAAGAGGAGCACCTTTGCGCGTCAACTCCGAAAGAGGACCAGAGATAGACGAAAAGTCCGGAATAAATTTATGATAATAGTTAATGAGCCCTAACAGACTACGGACCTCTTTCTTATTTTTCGGTATCTGAATGTTCAGGATTTTATTCACTAGACTATCCGAAGGATAAAGTCGATGATTACCGATTTTATGACCTAGGAAAGATATTTCCTGAAAACCTATCTGTACTTTCGAAGGTCTAACTGTCAAATGATGCTTTCTAAGCTGTTCTAGCAAAGAACTGAAACCTACAATATGTTCTTCCCATGTGTTATGGAATAAACAAATGTCATCTATATATGTGATGACATCGGGTCTATCGCCAACCAAACGGCGCATCATGCGAACAAATGTCGCAGGTGCATTCACCAACCCGAAGCACATATAATTCCATTCAAATAAACCTTTAGGTGTGGAAAATGCTGTTAAATGTCTAGAATTTTCGGACAAAGGAATTTGCCAGTATCCTTTTGCCAAATCTAGTTTAGTAAAGAATGTCGCGTTAGCCAGCTGTGGAAGAAGATCTTCCAAAATTGGAATTGGCTCAGCATCTGTGACTGTAACTTGATTTAGTTTCCGAAAATCAATACAGATGCGTAAAGATCCATCTGGTTTCTTCACCAATACCATTGGAGAAGAATAAGAAGACGAAGAGTGTGAAATAATACCCATTTTAAGCATATCTGAGATTTCCTTATCCACCTTATCTCTGTAGTGAAGAGGAATAGGATATGGTCTGATTTTAATCGGAGTAGAGTCAGTGATCACAATCTCATGAGATATTAAGTCAGTATGACCTGGATGTTCTGAAAATACGTCAGAGAAAGAACGTAAAACATCACGGATCTGAATTTGTTCAGAATGCGAAAGTGATGACGAAATAGAAACATCCTGCCACGTCTCATGAGCAGAAATAGAAGGTAAAGTAAATTCCAACGGAATATCAGATGTAGCATCCTCAGACTGAACCACAGCGCATGAGGATCTATGAACCTCATCCAAGACATCCACCAATTCAGATGGTCTTGGTGTGTATAATTTCAACATATTTAGATGATACGTTTTAATTTTCCCTTTAATATCAATTGAGTAATCAACATCTGTGATCTTTTTCACTACTTTGTATGGCCCCTGCCATGAAATTAACAACTTATTTTCCTTAATAGGTAAGAGCAGTAAGACTTCTTCTCCTGGGATAAATGATCTTAGGGTACGAGATTGGTTATGTAGCAACCTCGATTTTTGAGTTGCCGTTTGTATACTCTGTGATGCGATCTGACATGCATCCACTAACCTTTGTCGTAAATCAACAACGAACTCGTAACTACTGCGAGTTGCGTCATCCTGAGACGTACCGAGGATTAAATCCTTCAGTAGATATAACGGGCCTCTCGGATTCGCGCCATACACGAGTTCAAAGGGAGAGAATCCAGTACTCTCCTGAGGGATCTCTCTGTAAGCAAAGAGAACCGATGGGAGAATCTTATCCCAATCCCGAGGGTGTGTATCAGTAACCTTCCCAAGCATTAACTTAAGACAGCCGTTAAATCTTTCACAAACCCCATTTGAACTTGGTCTATATGGACTTGTGAATGAATGTTTTATGCAATACAAGCTTTCTATCGCGCTCATAAGTTCAGACTTAAATTGTGTCCCTCTATCCGACAGTATTTCCTCAGGAAAACCTATCCTTGTAAAAATCAAGTTCAAAGCCTCCGCAACTGATATGGTATTAATGTTTTTTAACGGTATGGCCTCAGGCCATCTAGTGCACAAATCGATGCACGTTAAAATATATTGAGAACCTCGATCCGACATTACAGACAATGGACCGATGATGTCTATAGCTAGTTTCTTAAATGCGCGCACAGGCACATCTGTGACTTGCAAGGGTGCAGTTTGGTTCTTACCCCTGCGTGCGACTTTTTGACACGTATGACAAGATCTACAATATCTTTTTACATCTGTGTTGATGCCAGGCCAATAAAAATTTGTAGTAATTCGAAACAAAGTCCGATTACGACCTAAGTGTCCTGCCATAGGTACATCATGACCTGTATTTAAAACTAAAGGTCTAAAACTTTTTGGTACCACAATCTGTTTCTTTACCTGATCCACTCCTTTCTTAAAACATCTGATCAAAACCTTGTTGCGAAATTCAAACCAATATGATGAACTCTTAGTGATCTTAATTTGTTTTGTTTCAGCCAAAGTGAATAATTTCTTTAAAGATTCATCCTCATTTTGTTTTTGTGTAAAGATAATCGGAGAAATGTTTTGAGCATTTCTCAGTGGCGTCTCCTCCACGACAGATGGAGATGCATCGGTCAAAATGCTTGCTTCATGCTGAGCTCTTGTAGTGACCGCATTCGCCATCAATGGGTGCTTGTTGACCCACTCGGCAATTTTCTCAGGTGAACAGTCTTTTACACCTGGAATGTTACCAAGTATCACGTCACTTACAGGGTTCTCCAAGCTACACACGAGTACAGTCCCTGAATAAAATGGTGTGTCGATCTCCGCCTTTGCCATGGGAAACCATTCAATGTTACCACCAAAAGTAACACATTTCAGTGACTTTCCTGTAAATGATGATTTATCCAGCAACGATTTCCGTATCCCGACAATCGTGCATCCTGTGTCACGAAGAATGGTGGCTGGTTTGTGATCTATAATCACTTTGTGTAATGTAAGGCGACCAATAAAATCGCAAACAGACATAGCTGGTAAAATATGGCCACACAAAAGTCTAGTTTTAGCACCTGGTTCATAAAGTGTATTACACTCAGTGCAATTGTTATCTTTGCTTGAGCGTACAATGCATGCATTAGCCTGTTCAACATGGCTATGATGATCACAAAGTGGGGTACAGACGTTAGCATGGTCTGCTTTCCCTTTTGCCAGTTTACAATCATTTTTGTGATCAGGTTTGTGATTGCATTGTTTGCCGTGCTTATTGTTTACCCCATCAAAATTACACCTACCATTTCCATTGAAGCGTTCACCTGAATTTCTTCTATAGTCTCTGTGATGTATATCATCACTGCTATTACCGTAGTGTTGTCCACGACCTCGGTTAGAGTAATTAGAATATCTATACCCACCGAAGTGAGATGGTGACTGACGACGAGGAAAATTGTACCGTCCTCGAAAGGAAGATCTATAATTACTCCTATATCTGCCCCTTGTACTCCTTGGGCGAGAACGGTGTTCACCTACTCCTCCGTCGTGGTACGAAACACATACAGGTAATGCATTATCAAAGGAAACCTTACGAATTTCCTTGTTTGGATGTGCAGACATGTAGTTTCTTCCAAGTTCTTGACATTCATTGATAGATTTTGGCTTTCTCTCCTGCAAAAAACTAACAAAATCTGCGCCACAGGTAGATAAAACTTTATCCCTGAGCATTAGGTCAAATAATTCATCAAAAGATTTATTGATACCAGATAAATCTATCCATCGACCCAAGTACAATTTAATAGAAGAGATGAACTCTCCAAAATCTGCATTCTTGGACGGAACTGCAGAGTGAAATCTGGATCGAAAACCCTCCTCCGTGAGTTGAAATTTTGCCATCAATGTATTGGCAACAATATCAAAATCAGATCTACTTTTTTCATCAATTGACATGAAACAACGCATTGCTTCCCCTGTTAGGTAGTCTGAAAAGATAATAGGCCACCTATCTTTTGGGATCTTCAAATCCATAGCCCTCAATTTAAATCTCATAATGAACGAGTCCATACAGTCCCGTTTATCGTCAAAATTTGGTAATTTAATTTTTGGATAATTAAAATTATTACCCTGAGAACCTTGTGGATTAGCACCAGTATGTTGGGCATTAATCTTTGCAATCTCAATCTCTTTTTCTTTATCAGCCTGTAATTTCAATGACTGCAATTCTAAAGCATTTCTGTGGGCTTGATCCAGCTGAAGAAGTTCCAACTTACGTAGTTCCATTTTCTGCCGTTCTAGTTCTCTGGATGCTTCTTGTTCTATTCGAGTGGCTTCTTGTTCTTTTTCTTTTTGAACCATTTTTGCCCTTTCCAACTCTCTAACAGCCTCCTGTTCAATCAATTTCTTCTCTTCAAGTTCT
Source organism: Oreohelix idahoensis (assembly GCA_024509875.1). Taxonomy (NCBI): domain Eukaryota; kingdom Metazoa; phylum Mollusca; class Gastropoda; order Stylommatophora; family Oreohelicidae; genus Oreohelix; species Oreohelix idahoensis. The sequence goes on from JAMPIV010000887.1 coordinate 13,927, forward strand.
CTTTCATGAACTAATTTCTTCTCTTCCAATTCCCTTGCCTGATCAAGCTCCTGCTTCTTTAAATCTCGTTGTTCCTTCCGTTCCATACGTTCCAAATAATCATGATAATATTTATCAGCATATGATTCCAAATCAATTCCCGATTTGCCCAAACGCAAACCCATCTCAATAAATTCTGACAGTGACGACATCTTGTGTTCTGATTCGAATCAACAAGTGTCAAATCTCCCCTTAATATCACTTAATTAAGTATGATAAATTATGGTATTGACTGAATTTATACCTTATGAAGGAATGAACAAGCCAAGAATGAGAGACGAGCACAATGAAAAAGAATGGTACAAGTCAATGATTATGATAATAAGTAACATGTCGAATTACAGCACATTTCTCAACAAATATAAAGGAAATAAAATAAACAAAGACATGTTGACAAGCAGCTATAAATTTGAATAATTACTTGTAAAATAAACAAGACAGAGAATCACGAACAAAAACAGCAAATCGTCAAATTTCACACTGAGACAAGAGTGATAGAAAAACAGCTGTGCATACAATGACCTAATATGTAAATTAGTGCATGAAAATATATAACGTAGACTTGACGGAACAATCTAAACAAATATTGATGTCTGTTATGCAGTCAAAGACTAAAATTCCACTGTTATTTTCTTTGACTGGACAACCAACAAACAATAACCTAATAGGATATCGTCATTTGCAAAATTTCCGAAGAAAATTTACAAATAGCGAGCATTTACTTTATACAAATAGACATGCAGATGATTAAAACATGTATAGGACTGGATGTTGACTGGCAAACGTGTTCGAAATGGTTAAATACCGTCACGCATTAGACAATTTACAACTCTACTTATCTTTCTTGTATCTCAGAACCTCTCCAGATACGGAATCAGTGTGAATTTGTGCCACACATCAACTTCAGGACTCCATAAATTGACGAAACTATTTCTTGATTCCATTTCTGCGAACGTATTTTGCAAGTTTTCCGGCTTTGATGACGTCACTACGTAAAATTGCCAGATTGTCATTTAACGTTCAAGATCGAAAATTGCGTGATTTGCCAGTGTTTAAAATCTTGAATGAAGAGTTGTGAAGTTCGAACCGAATCAATTTGATGTCGAAGCGTTGAATCTTGACAGTCCTCAAGGTCAGGTCAACGATCTTTGATGCATCTACATGGAGCAGCCGTTACATGTCATCTTCAATCGTGAAATTCAGTGAATGTACATTTTTTTCCGCAAATTTACAATCGTATCGTTCCTCAAATGTTAAAAGTCCTGCGTAGAAGTTCAGTGTAATCTCCCCCTTTTATTTTCGAAAGAAGAAAAATTCTTTTCTTAATGTCCCAAGTAGACCAAACTGCTAGTTATCGGACGGCTTATCCGATAGGATGTAATCAGTTATTTCAGCTATAAGACGGCAGTTCCCTTTTGTTTGACAGGACTGAGCCCCCAGTTTATTTCTCTCCTGTTAAGGGATAGAGAAATTGCCCGAATTCTTTCATTTTGTTGTCTAGGGTCCATTTGTTTGAATAAAGAGGTGGAAGTTCTTTTGATTTTAATTTGGTTTGCATTGTCAAATATTCTGGAAATCAATCTTCTTGGATACCTCCTTCTATCTATCTTCAATTATTAAATAAGGCTATCAACTGGTTAACTGAACCTTGAATGATTGAAGGAACCTCTCGGCTTAGACGATTTGGTAACAGTTTAATACACAGTAAGTACGAATTCACAAAATGTCACAATCACGAACATGGCATGAATACTCCCTCTAACTTTCAGTCCAACATTATCTTGGTTCGCTTTTATACAATGTTACTCAACTTTTCCCTAGTTGATACTTTTATAACATCCTCCCTTTATTCTATTTAACATCGGGGTATTAGAGCATCCCGGCATATCAAATCTTCAGTATATCTTTTTCCAACAACATCGGGGTATTAGAGCATCCCGGCATATCAAATCTTCAGTATATCTTTTTCCAACAACATCGGGGTATTAGAGCATCCCGGCATATCAAATCTTCAGTATATCTTTTTCCAACAACATCGCGGCATTAGAGCATCCCGGCATATCAAATCTTCAGTATATCTTTTCCAACAACATCGGGGTATTAGAGCATCCCGGCATATCAAATCTTCAGTATATCTTTTTCCAACAACATCGGGGTATTAGAGCATCCCGGCATATCAAATCTTCAGTATATCTTTTTCCAACAACATCGGGGTGTTTGAGCATCCCGGCATATCAAATCTTTATTCCATAAACTTCGGGGAATGAGTCCTCCCGTTATCACTGTTCAATTATAATTTCAACACACGTCTTTGTATTGGGAATCACCGTCCCGTACTGACTTCAACTATAATCCTGGCATATTGTCATGCCTCTCATTTAAAGCACAAAGCTTACCATTTTTCCATGAATATTTCTTGAATATGCTTCAACATAATGGTTGATACACAAGCCAGTCTTAGGCACACATCTTGACGCTCTGACGTCACATCCAACTCCCTCTGTCATACCTAGATACACATCTCACAGGCGACCGCTTTCATGTATTTCTTGCGTTCAGTTGAGGTACGACACGGTGTGATAAAACCATGGCACTAATAATAATTTACCGCGATAAAATCACACCATGAAGTGGCCTCAACATTACCCCTCACGCTCCCGAGCGTTTACTTCAGGAAACGCGCAAGATCCTGTAGGGTATAACTTCCAGCAATCTTACGTACAGATACATACATGCATACAAGCAATCTACTGAGAAGTATCAGGTATTTAGACATATACATAAACATGTGAAGAGCAATTATTAAATAACCAAAATTGCAGTAAAATTTGAGTCAATATATCCGGAAGAAATAGCAAGTCCAGAAGACACACTATGATGTCCAAACAAAGTGGAACCATAAACCTGGATGCAAAGTTCCATGTGAAATATATTAGTCCTGGTGAGTTGCAAATCGCGACAACAAGTCAGCTAACCAATTGTCCTCACCGCGTATGTGCTTGATTTCGAAAGAAAACTGTTTCAGTAGTAGAAACCATCTGTAAATTCTTGAGTTCTTAAATGCTTTTGGTTTCATTGAGGTCAAAGGATGATGATCTACCTCAACGTAAAATTTTCGTCCGATCAAGTAGCGAGAAAGTTTTGATATGGTCCAGACGAGAGCAAGGAGCTCTCTTTCTCCCGCCGAATATTTCTTTTCTGCTGCAGACAACTTCCGGCTCACAAAGAAGCAAGGATGGAGTACATCGTCGACAAGTTGCATCAAACTGCCACCGATTCCCATCTGAGAAGCGTCTGTGCGAATATAGAATGGTTCATGGATATCTGGCAGAATCAAAATAGGATGATTCGAAAATAGAATTTTAATCTTATCCAATGCTAACTGACAGTTCTTTGACCACATTACTTTAAGAGGAGCACCTTTGCGCGTCAACTCCGAAAGAGGACCAGAGATAGACGAAAAGTCCGGAATAAATTTATGATAATAGTTAATGAGCCCTAACAGACTACGTACGTCTTTCTTATTTTTCGGTATCTTAATGTTCCGGATTTTATTCACTAGACTATCCGAAGGATAAAGTCGATGATTACCGATTTTATGACCTAGGAAAGATATTTCCTGAAAACCTATCTGTACTTTCGAAGGTCTAACTGTCAAATGATGCTTTCTAAGCTGTTCTAGCAAAGAACTGAAACCTACAATATGTTCTTCCCATGTGTTATGGAATAAACAAATGTCATCTATATATGTGATGACATCGGGTCTATCGCCAACCAAACGGCGCATCATGCGAACAAATGTCGCAGGTGCATTCACCAACCCGAAGCACATATAATTCCATTCAAATAAACCTTTAGGTGTGGAAAATGCTGTTAAATGTCTAGAATTTTCGGACAAAGGAATTTGCCAGTATCCTTTTGCCAAATCTAGTTTAGTAAAGAATGTCGCGTTAGCCAGCCGTGGAAGAAGATCTTCCAAAATTGGAATTGGCTCAGCATCTGTGACTGTAACTTGATTTAGTTTCCGAAAATCAATACAGATGCGTAAAGATCCATCTGGTTTCTTCACCAATACCATTGGAGAAGAATAAGAAGACGAAGAGTGTGAAATAATACCCATTTTAAGCATATCTGAGATTTCCTTATCTACCTTATCTCTGTAGTGAAGAGGAATAGGATATGGTCTGATTTTAATCGGAGTAGAGTCAGTGATCACAATCTCATGAGATATTAAGTCAGTATGACCTGGATGTTCTGAAAATACGTCAGAGAAAGAACGTAAAACATCACGGATCTGAATTTGTTCAGAATGCGAAAGTGATGACGAAATAGAAACATCCTGCCACGTCTCATGAGCAGAAATAGAAGGTAAAGTAAATTCCAACGGAATATCAGATGTAGCATCCTCAGACTGAACCACAGCGCATGAGGATCTATGAACCTCATCCAAGACATCCACCAATTCAGATGGTCTTGGTGTGTATAATTTCAACATATTTAGATGATACGTTTTAATTTTCCCTTTAATATCAATTGAGTAATCAACATCTGTGATCTTTTTCACTACTTTGTATGGCCCCTGCCATGAAATTAACAACTTATTTTCCTTAATGGGTAGGAGTAGTAAGACTTCTTCCCCTGGGACAAATGATCTTAGGGTACGAGATTGGTTATGTAGCAACCTCGATTTTTTGAGTTGCCGTTTGTATACTCTGTGATGCGATCTGACATGCATCCACTAATCTTTGTCGTAAATCAACAACGAACTCGTAACTACTGCGAGTTGCGTCATCCTGAGACGTACCGAGGATTAAATCCTTCAGTAGATATAACGGGCCTCTCGGATTCGCGCCATACACGAGTTCAAAGGGAGAGAATCCAGTACTCTCCTGAGGGATCTCTCTGTAAGCAAAGAGAACCGATGGGAGAATCTTATCCCAATGCCGAGGGAGTGTATCAGTAACCTTCCCAAGCATTAACTTAAGACAGCCGTTAAATCTTTCACAAACCCCATTTGTGGACTTGTGAATGAATGTTTTATGCAATACAAGCTTTCTATCGCGCTCATAAGTTCCGACTTAAACTGTGTCCCTCTATCCGACAGTATTTCCTCAGGAAAACCTATCCTTGTAAAAATCAAGTTCAAAGCCTCCGCAACTGATATGGTATTAATGTTTTTTAACGATATGGCCTCAGGCCATCTAGTGCACAAATCAATGCACGTTAAAATATATTGAAAACCTCGATCTGACATTACAGACAATGGACCGATGATGTCTATAGCTAGTTTCTTAAATGCGCGCACAGGCACATCTGTGACTTGCAAGGGTGCTGTCTGGTTCTTACCCCTGCGTGCGACTTTTTGACACGTATGACAAGATCTACAATATCTTTTTACATCTGTATTGATGCCAGGCCAATAAAAATTTGTAGTAATTCTAAACAAAGTCCGATTACGACCTAAGTGTCCTGCCATAGGTACATCATGACCTGTATTTAAAACTAAAGGTCTAAAACCTCAAACCAATATGATGAGCTTTTAGTAATCTTAATTTGTTTTGTTTCAGCCAAAGTGAATAATTTCCTTAAAGATTCATCCTCATTTTGTTTTTGTGTAAAGATAATCGGAGAAATGTTTTGAGCATTTCTCAGTGGCGTCTCCTCCATGACAGATGGAGATGTATCGGTCAAAATGCTTGCTTCATGCTGAGCTCTTGTAGTGACCGCATTCGCCATCAATGGGTGCTTGTTGACCCACTCGGCAATTTCCTCAGGTGAACAGTCTTTTACACCTGGAATGTTACCAAGTATCACGTCACTTACAGGGTTCTCCAAGCTACACACGAGTACAGTCCCTGAATAAAATGGTGTGTCGATCTCCGCCTTTGCCATGGAAAACCATTCAATGTTACCACCAAAAGTAACACATTTCAGTGACTTTCCTGTAAATGATGATTTATCCAGCAACGATTTCCGTATCCCGACAATCGTGCATCCTGTGTCACGAAGAATGGTGGCTGGTCTGTCCTCTATAAAACCTTTGTGTAATGTAAGGCGACCAATAAAATCGCAAACAGACATAGCTGGTAAAATATGGCCACACAAAAGTCTAGTTTTAGCACCTGGTTCATAAAGTGTATTACACTCAGTGCAATTGTTATCTTTGCTTGAGCGTACAATGCATGCATTAGCCTGTTCAACATGGCTATCATGATCACAAAGTGGGGTACAGACGTTAGCATGGTCTGCTTTCCCTTTTGCCAGTTTACAATCATTTTTGTGATCAGGTTTGTGATTGCATTGTTTGCCGTGCTTATTGTTTACCACATCAAAATTACACCTACCATTTCCATTGAAGCGTTCACCTGAATTTCTTCTATAGTCTCTGTGATGTATATCATCACTGCTATTACCGTAGTGTTGTCCACGACCTCGGTTAGAGTAATTAGAATATCTATACCCACCGAAGTGAGATGGTGACTGACGACGAGGAAAATTGTACCGTCCTCGAAAGGAAGATCTATAATTACTCCTATATCTGCCCTCTGCACTCCTTGGGCGAGAACGGTGTTCACCTACTCCTCCGTCGTGGTACGAAACACATACAGGTAATGCATTATCAAAGGAAACCATACGAATTTCCTTGTTTGGATGTGCAGACATGTAGTTTCTTCCAAGTTCTTGACATTCATTGATAGATTTTGGCTTTCTCTCCTGCAAAAAACTAACAAAATCTGCGCCACAGGTAGATAAAACTTTATCCCTGAGCATTAGGTCAAATAATTCATCAAAAGATTTATTGATACCAGATAAATCTATCCATCGACCCAAGTACAATTTAATAGAAGAGATGAACTCTCCAAAATCTGCATTCTTGGACGGAACTGCAGAGTGAAATCTGGATCGAAAACCCTCCTCCGTGAGTTGAAATTTTGCCATCAATGTATTGGCAACAATATCGAAATCAGATCTACTTTTTTCATCAATTGACATGAAACAACGCATTGCTTCCCCTGTTAGGTAGTCTGAAAAGATAATCGGCCACCTATCTTTTGGTATCTTCATATCCATAGCCCTCATTTTAAATCTCATAATGAACGAGTCCATACAGTCCCGTTTATCGTCAAAATTTGGTAATTTAATTTTTGGATAATTAAAATTATTACCCTGAGAACCTTGTGGATTAGCACCAGTATGTTGGGCATTAATCTTTGCAATCTCAATCTCTTTTTCTTTATCAGCCTGTAATTTCAATGACTGCAATTCTATAGCATTTCTATGGGTTTGATCCAGCTGAAGTAGTTCCATTCTACGGAGTTCCATTTTCTGCCGTTCTAGCTCTCTGGATGCTTCTTGTTCTCTTTCTTTTTGAACCATTTTTGCCCTTTCCAATTCTCTAACAGCCTCCTGTTCAATCAATTTCTTCTCTTCAAGTTCTCTTTCGTGAACTAATTTCTTCTCTTCCAATTCCTGTAATTCTTTTGCTTGAGCAAGTCTTTTCTCTTCCAATTCCCTTGCCTGATCAAGCTCCTGCTTCTTTAAATCTCGTTGTTCCTTCCGTTCCATACGTTCCAAATAATCATGATAATATTTATCAGCATATGATTCCAAATCAATTCCCGATTTGCCCAAACGCAAACCCATCTCAATAAATTCTGACAGTGACGACATCTTGTGTTCTGATTTGAATCAACAAGTGTCAAATCTCCCCTTAATATCACTTAATTAAGTATAATAAATTATGGTATTGACTGAATTTATACCTTCTGAAGGAATAAACAAGCCAAGAATGAAAGACGAGCACAGTGAAGAAGAATAGTACAAGTCAATGATGATGATAATAAGTAACATGTCGAATTACAGCACATTTCTCAACAAATATAAAGGAAATAAAATAAACAAAGACATGTTGACAAGCAGCTATAAATTTGAATAATTACTTGTAAAATAAACAAGACAGAGAATCACGAACAAAAACAGCAAATCGTCAAATTTCACACTGAGACAAGAGTGATAGAAAAACAGCTGTGCATACAATGACCTAATATGTAAATTAGTGCATGAAAATATATAACGTAGACTTGACGGAACAATCTAAACAAATATTGATGTCTGTTATGCAGTCAAAGACTAAAATTCCACTGTTATTTTCTTTGACTGGACAACCAACAAACAATAACCTAATAGGATATCGTCATTTGCAAAATTTCCGAAGAAAATTTACAAATAGCGAGCATTTACTTTATACAAATAGACATGCAGATGATTAAAACATGTATAGGACTGGATGTTGACTGGCAAACGTGTTCGAAATGGTTAAATACCGTCACGCATTAGACAATTTACAACTCTACTTATCTTTCTTGTATCTCAGAACCTCTCCAGATACGGAATCAGTGTGAATTTGTGCCACACATCAACTTCAGGACTCCATAAATTGACGAAACTATTTCTTGATTCCCATTTCTGCGAACGTCCGTTTGCAAGTTTTCCGGCTTTGATGACGTCACTACGTAAAATTGCCAGATTGTCATTTAACGTTCAAGATCGAAAATTGCGTGATTTGCCAGTGTTTAAAATCTTGAATGAAGAGTTGTGAAGTTCGAACCGAATCAATTTGATGTCGAAGCGTTGAAATCTTGACAGTCCTCAAGGTCAGGTCAACGATCTTTGATGCATCTACATGGAGCAGCCGTTACATGTCATCTTCAATCGTGAAATTCAGTGAATGTACATTTTTTTCCGCAAATTTACAATCGTATCGTTCCTCAAATGTTAAAAGTCCTGCGTAGAAGTTCAGTGTAATCTCCCCCTTTTATTTTCGAAAGAAGAAAAATTCTTTTCTTAATGTCCCAAGTAGACCAAACTGCTAGTTATCGGACGGCTTATCCGATAGGATGTAATCAGTTATTTCAGCTATAAGACGACAGTTCCCAGTTGTTTGACAGGACTGAGCCCCCAGTTTATTTCTCTCCTGTTAAGGGATAGAGAAATTGCCCGAATTCTTTCATTTTGTTGTCTAGGGTCCATTTGTTTGAATAAAGAGGTGGAAGTTCTTTTGATTTTAATTTGGTTTGCATTGTCAAATATTCTGGAAATCAATCTTCTTGGATACCTCCTTCTATCTATCTTCAATTATTAAATAAGGCTATCAACTGGTTAACTGAACCTTGAATGATTGAAGGAACCTCTCGGCTTAGACGATTTGGTAACAGTTTAATACACAGTAAGTACGAATTCACAAAATGTCACAATCACGAACATGGCATGAATACTCCCTCTAACTTTCAGTCCAACATTATCTTGGTTCGCTTTTATACAATGTTACTCAACTTTTCCCTAGTTGATACTTTTATAACATCCTCCCTTTATTCTATTTAACATCGGGGTATTAGAGCATCCCGGCATATCAAATCTTCAGTATATCTTTTTCCAACAACATCGGGGTATTAGAGCATCCCGGCATATCAAATCTTCAGTATATCTTTTTCCAACAACATCGGGGTATTAGAGCATCCCGGCATATCAAATCTTCAGTATATCTTTTTCCAACAACATCGGGGTATTAGAGCATCCCGGCATATCAAATCTTCAGTATGGGACCTCAAGACGCAGCAATAGAGACCGCAGTCAGCGACTCATAGCTTGACTGCCTGCGTCAGGACCAGCGAACCAGAGCTGGTCAAGACCGTGCTCCACCTCCATGTGGTGGTCCTGGAAACAGTCTGCAGCTGTGCAGGCTGGCTGAGCGAGTACGGATCGCAATGGGAAGGCAAACCCGGTCCTAAAAAATGCCGTGCAGAAGTCGGATGTGTCGACCGAAAGGTGCAGATATCACAGCTACGTTGGAAACAGACACAACGCAACCACCGTCCTTTTCAGGGCGAACGAGGAAGAAGAAGAAGAAGAAATCTTTAGTATATCTTTTTCCAACAACATCGGGGTATTAGAGCATCCCGGCATATCAAATCTTCAGTATATCTTTTTCCAACAACATCGGGGTGTTTGAGCATCCCGGCATATCAAATCTTTATTCCATAAACTTCGGGGAATGAGTCCTCCCGTTATCACTGTTCAATTATAATTTCAACACACGTCTTTGTATTGGGAATCACCGTCCCGTACTGACTTCAACTATAATCCTGGCATATTGTCATGCCTCTCATTTAAAGCACAAAGCTTACCATTTTTCCATGAATATTTCTTGAATATGCTTCAACATAATGGTTGATACACAAGCCAGTCTTAGGCACACATCTTGACGCTCTGACGTCACATCCAACTCTCTTCTGTCATACCTAGATACACATCTCACAGGCGACCGCTTTCATGTATTTCTTGCGTTCAGTTGAGGTACGACACGGTGTGATAAAACAATGGCACTAATAATAATTTACCGCGATAAAATCACACCATGAAGTGGCCTCAACAAATAACAAGGCTCATTTGCTAGAAGTACGACCACACTACACTAGCTGACACAAACTCACCATAACACCGCCAACAGGTACTGACCCTCTTTAATGAAAACACGGTACACACACTAAGCCGCACCTGGCTAACAGTATACATGACAATGTAACAATGAATGCCTAATCACTTGCCAAAACATTGTAGCACAATATAATATCAAAAATGGCCAATACCCAGACCCAATCAGTGGCTACACTATAACTGAAAAACGACGCAATACACAACTGCGCTACTATTATCCTAAGTACAATCCAGGAGAAAATCACTAGAATCCACAATATCTATCTAGTAACAAACCAACTACTCCTGAGCACATGAAAAGCAAGAAGTATGAATAAAACTGGCATCCATATAATTCCCCAGCAAAACTGCTGACAAAAGCCAACAACTACCTCACAGACCGGCGGACATATCTCGAATGCCTTTGCGCCAAAAGTTTCCTCCCGGCTTCCGTTCTAATCGAAACTGGCCGAACAGGTTTTTTAAGAGACGAACCAGTGTTGTCACTCTACAACGTAACCAATATAAAATTTAGTGACTGTCTATCCCGTGACACCCATTATTTGGGGTAAGTTTAAACATTTATTTTACTAATGTGAATTTTCCAGGTGTTTCTTGCTTAGTGGATATATATATATATATATATATATATATATATATATATATATATATATATATATATATATATATATATATATATATATATATATATATATATATATATATATATATATATATATATATATATATATATATATATATATATATATGAGGCTGGCAACCTCCCTCTATAGCTTTTTTGTTGTTGTCTTTGTTGTTCTCCAGAGGGATTGAAATGGTATGACAAGGTTACCAACGTGGAACTGAGGACAAGAACTAGACAAGTGCCAGTGGAACAAGAGATGAGAAGAAGACGATGGCGATGCATAGGACACACACCGAGGAAACCTGTTTGTTGCGTGCATATTTTGACGCACATATTACAAAAATCGATATGGCTATTTAATATGGGAAAAATATAGACATGCATTCATTTGTGTATGAAAATGCTGTCTATGGTAAAAGCGAGATAATCCATGTTTGATTCACACTTTTGATTATAGGAGTAATCGTTCTTGATATTGATCCAGGGCAAGGATATTGCTCTTACGTTTGTACTTATTTCTTAGGGCCAGAAAATAGATTAATTTGCTTATTATGTTTATGGCCTGAATTCATATGTATTACATATTATTAGATCAAGTAGAATCAGTCCTATATTGTATATTTTGGATGGGTAGGCGGGACTAGATTCTTATTATACCGGTCTAGCGGAAGTATGAGTTGTCTTGACAAGTCGTGATGAGTTCCGATGTACCGTGATGATGGCGGGTACGCACTTTTCTAAGGGCTGGCAGATTCTTAAGGAAATATGATTTATGAAGTGGTTTTCTTCTAAAGGAGTTGGTATCTCTACTAGAGTTATGTTAGAGACTCTCCTAAGGTACGGTACAATGTATAATTCGGACTCCATGTATTGCCAGACCCTATTTTGATGATCTCACGTCGATTCGACCTAGATGGAACATTGTGCTTCGTATCGCTAGGGTCGTGTTTTGTATCGACGAAGATGACAGCTTTTCCTATAGCGATTATGGCTACGTGATTTAACCTGATCACCGTAGAGCTGTATGGAACATTTATGAAATCATTTATATATCCATTATAAATTAACTCTGGCTTATATTCACCTTCCGATGTATGAGTGAACGACAACTCAGGGAGGCGGCCATGTTAGATTTCAGTCATCATAATGTTTTGGTCACTGCCAAGAGAACAGATTGTTTATCCTATTATCGGACAGTGACAAGGAGATCTCAATCTTGCTAGAAAACCCTTTCGTGGTTTCATATTATATACTACAAATTATGGACGTCCAGTAACTTTAGTTATTTACCGATCTACCTTCACTGACGCGTTTAGTCAGATAGGGGGATGCGGCCATAATGTTTCATGACATTGAACTTTTGATGTACTGCCCATTATTTCTGAATGTGTCATGACTTCAGATCTGCTATGTATACCTACGAATTGATGTGTCAACAGTCCATGATGTACTCGTATGTCCCAGTGTATACGTCTGAATAAATTATGTAAACAAAGATTCCAGCAGTCTGCATTGGTGCCTTGTAGACACAAGTGTATGAGTGGTTATGTTGGTCAGCACATGAACAGTACACCATTCGCGTGAATCACACTCTACACTTCTACCCCATACACATACCATCCTGCGTCGGTTGAAGTGACCAAGTTTAGGGCCTGCTTCCCCTGGAGCCTTTGCCTTCCCTAACTCAGGGCTAGGGTGAGTTACCCATTTACAGCTGGGTAGACTGGAGCATGCCTGATCTCAACAACACACCACTCTTCCTTACAGAGCATACAGACTGACACTTTACAGAGTGGAGAGAAAAAAAAAACAAGAATTTTTTACAGTGGCGAGCCAGATTCCTGGGTCCAACCTTCGCAGTCTTGTTGTTTGGAATCGTTTACAGCTGAAAGAACATTTGTTTGACTACAACTATACAGTCGATGTCAGCTTGACCTGTATTACCGATAGGATGCTGTATCTAGGTCAGCGCTTGTTGACAGTTTTTTGCTGTACAGGCAGTATTACACAGGACAGTGGTATCAAGCGTAAAAATATCTGAAGCGGTATTGTTGACATTTCTCAACATACAGAAGAATCACAGTGTTGTTGAACATAGAGTGCATAGTTCATCGTTGGATCTTCATATGCTCAAAAGAGAAAAATTGACAGTGTAATAGTTAGAATTAAATCTATTACTCAATAAAGTGGCAAGTTATTATTATTTAAATAAACTGTGCCTGCTTTACTACACTATACCTGCAACACATTCCATTCATGACATAAATTATATTGTATGCTATATGCTATTTATGCTTACATGTTATTCGTTATGTATTAAATTAGTTTATGTTCTGTGTGACTAGTACAAGGTATGCCGAGTGACATTGGTCTGGTACTAGTATTCTATAGGTACATATTTTCTTAATTGGAAATTTGTTAGCAACAATTAGCTGCTATTCCTGTTAGTTGTGATGAGGTGTTCTTTTCTTCGTTGTTTTTGTTAATAATTTTGTGTTCCTTAGTTCTGTTTGATTTGTTTGTATAATTGTAGGTCTCATCTTTCCTTTCATTTCAGTTTTTTACACCCTTATGTTTATACACTGTAGCGTTATTTGTCTCGTTATATTATTGCAGTTATCATCACGGTTTCTGTGATCATTCTTTTCATTTTTCCTATTTAATTTAATTTGATCTCTGCAAATGTGTTCATATTGTCTTTTCTTGTTTGTTATTTGTAATGTCTTTAGTTGACATATGACATAGGAGTTATAGTGGTATACACTGATAATATAGTACAGATCAGTACTTTATGATTGTTATTGTTGTAAAACAAATTGTACAAGACCTTTGTAAGGCTTGTCTCCCAAAGTGATTGGGAAAGGGAAATATTTTTTTCCACAGGTACCCAAGTAATCTTTGATTACATTGAGATATACAAGACCTTTGTAAGGCTTGTCTACCACAGTATTTAAGATACAGTTATTGTTGTCCACAGGTACTCAAGTTATCATTGGTTATTATAAACCATACAAGTTTGGATTAAGACTAAGTCTATGGTATAGACTTGTCTCCCATTAAAGTGAAATAGGGTAATTTATTTACTTTTTCAGGTTTCTGACTTAAGAAGACAACATGTCTACTTTAGATTATTTTATTGCACAAGGAAAATCTCTTGATAAGACTGGAAAAGATTTAGAACAATGGGCTGTTGCTCAATATGACAAAGCATTAGCTGCAGAAGAGAGAAAAGCTATGGCTGAAGAAAAAAGATTAGAAAGAGAAGCTGCTGCTGAAGGAAAAAAAAGCTCTAGCTAAAGAAAAAAGATTAGAAAAGGAAGCTGCTGCAGAACAGAAGAAATTGGAAGTTGCTGCAGAACAGAAGAAATTAGAAGCTGCTGCAGAACAGAAAAAATTAGAAGCTGCTGCAGAACAGAAAAAATTAGAAGCTGAAGAGAGAAAAGCAATAAGAGAACATGAGTTTGAATTAGAGAAATTAAAATTGACATGTATGAGTAATGTTAATCAGGCATCTGGTGGTAATGGTAAACCTTTTGTGTACAAGGTCAAGGTACCAGCGTTTAACCCTACCACTGATGACATAACATTTTGGCTTTCTAGATTTGAACGGGCTTGTCGAACTCATAATGTCGACAAATCACAGTATGTGAATCAGTTGTCTGAAAATCTAAAAGGGGAGTCTATGAATAAGTTATATTTTGTTGAAGAGGCCGACAAAGATAATTATGATGCTGTTAGGGCAGCTTTGATAAAGAGATATCAGTTGTCTGAGGAAGGTTATCGTCTTTTGTATAAAACAATGAGACCTGAGGTAGGTGTAGAATTCTCAGAATTCATCGCAAAAGCACGAATTACACTTTCACGATGGATTGAATTATCCAAAACAGAAAAAACATTTGATGGTCTTACAGATTTATTGCTAAGAGACAAGGTCATGTCTTCTGTAAATAAATCATTCCTAGAGTTCTTACATGAGCGTAAACCTAGTACAATTAAGCAAATGGAAGAATATTGTGACCAGTATGCCACGGCACACCCTGACATGATTCTTAGTAATTCTAACATTAAAGAGAGTATGCCAGTTGCTTCGGCAACAGAATATAATCAGAATTACTCACACAAATTCCAAGGAGCTAAAAATAAATTTGATAAAAAGGTTAATTGGAACAAGTATCAAAACCAAGATAACCACTCAAATCAGAGTTCTTCTTCGAAGAACTGGAATCGAGCTGATAGTCCTCGACACGCGAGGGGTACTCATAATGTTAGAAATTCTCGGAAAGGGAGTAGCTATAGGAACTACCCAAGTGCTTCATGGAGACAAAAGAAACAATATTACAGGGATACTCAATATAATGAGCATGATGATTATGATCATGAATATTATGATTCAAACCCAAATAGGGGTTATAACAGAGGCAATAATAATTATAGAGACAATTATAACCGAGGTAGATCACAACACAAAAGACATGGTAAATCGTATTACCAGGCTAACTCTGCACAACAGGAGTTCCACGACACCGATAATCAGAATGATGATAAAAAAGACTCCAATAGTGTAGCAAATTCCGCTTTCGATTTTGCTAGAGCATCTCAGTGTTCACAATGCAAAACATTGTTCGATCCAACCACAGTGTCTACTTTAAGCTGCGGTCACCCACTTCCCGCTCTCCATGCGTCAATTGCGCATAATGGAAGGGGTGCTCTTGTCTTTAATAGGGGCCTAATAGATGGTACTCCGGTATCAATTCTTTTCGACTCGGGGTGCACTACCATTGGAGTGAGGCAATCACTCGTAAATCCTTCTCGAGCTACAGGCAATATAGTCAAATGTGTAACATTTGGTGGCACATTGGAGAAGTACTCCACTGCCATTATCAATATTGCTACGCCTTTCTTTACAGGAGAGGTGCAAGCATGTCTCTTGCCGAATCCGATCGCTGATCTTATCATCGGTCGCATTCATGGAGTGAAAGAATGCACTCCACAGCAAATTTCTAATTGGGAAAATGTTAATATGCAATCTGCTAATGCAGTAATCACTAGAGCTCAAGCTCTTAATATGCCACAATCTTCACATTCTGAAGATAATGATGCGCAGATCCAAGATGATCCCTTGGAGATTTCCCATGATTCATTTATCAAACAGCAGGAAGATGATCCTACTGTAAAGAAATTCTTTACTCTGGCAACAAAAGGTGATCCGAATAAGGATACAAATCGTAAATCTTGGATTACGATGAAGAATGGCGTACTTGTACGTATGGTACAAGACTCCGCTAAGTCCATTCATTCTCAAATCCTTGTGCCTAAAAATATGAGAGTTAAAATCTTACAGCACGCTCATGATTCGCAGTGTGCTGGACATATGGGTTTTTCCCGTACTAAAGCTAGAGTTCTTCAATCATTCTTTTGGCCTGCTGTGAATAAGGACATACGAATCTATTGTCGATCTTGTAAAGTATGTCAAGAGATTAAATCCAGAGGTCCACGCCATGATGCACCTATTCAGGCTGCAGACATTCCCATTCGACCATTTCAAAAAATGGCGATAGACATCATTGGTCCATTTAAGATAAAGTCTGCTAGAGGACACCAATTTATTCTGACGTGTGTTGATATGTGCACACGTTGGCCGGAGGCTGTTCCTCTAAAGAGCATAACTACTGCTGATGTCGCAGATGCTCTGTGGTTAATATTTTCTCGTCTGGGGTTTCCAGCAGAAATATTATCCGACCATGGTACCCAACTCATATCGGATACCATGTCTCAGGTAATGTCGACTCTGAAGATAGAGAGATCGCTGAGTAGTATTTATCATCCTATGTCCAATGGGATGGTGGAACGTTTGAATAGAACTCTGAAAAACCTACTAGGTAAGATAACAGAAGATCATCCTCAGGATTGGGATAGGGTTTTACCCGCGGCTCTCTTTGCATATAGAGAGGTCGCCAACGAACATACAGGATTTTCTCCCTTTGAACTTGTCTTTGGCGCGAAACCGCGAGGTCCTATGTCCTTACTTCATGATCTTATAACTGCTGATAATATTGTCGATGACACAAAATCCTCTTATGAATATGTCATCGCACTTAGACACAAGATTATTGAAGCATGCAAATTGGCAACTGCTTCTTCTGAATTCGCGAAACAGAAGGCAAGGGAA
>JAMPIV010000888.1:0-132272 GCA_024509875.1 Oreohelix idahoensis
GTTTCAAACCTACCACAATTCATGGAAATACACAGATACGTTGACTAGCAATGAATTCTGGCACAAATACTGGCACAAATTCCCATCTGCTTATGTTCCAGGCTTTTATTTAGCAAAAATATGAGCTGGCTTCAACGCACTGTTGCTTTATCAAGCTTATTTGAACTAGTGGTCTCGAACTAACGCTCCTAAGTGATTATATCAGCGAGTCTGGCCAATGGAGCCACGTTTCGACAAGTGTTTGAAAAAATTTTACCTTCCTACGTCTCCCCTAACAACCAAAGATAGTATTTATAGTCCGACCAATCGTGTTTAGTGTTATATTTGTTGCGCTCCAATCAATTTGGAGTTTACATGGTAGGCTATTTCCGTACGTAAGGTTTTTTCAAACACGTTATAAAAAAATTTTATGAGCAGAAATGATTTCATGCTGTCAGGCATCCCCACTATTTTATTTTGGTTATAACTTGTTAATTCCTAGACTATTTGCGTAACGTTTTACATATTCTTTGTCAGCAAGCCCTAAGGAACCCAAATATACAAATTTAAAAGAGCTAAGTGGCTGCGTTCAAAATATGCAATTTCCTCTACCTCCTGTCTCGAAGATGTGCTGTCTGGGTACTGTAATGTTTTCAAACGTAAACCCATCTATTGTCATCTTTCCTAATAAGAGTTTTTCAGGATTTAAAAACCTAACTCTGGGAAGGGTAGTGAATTTTATCACTGTCGATTTGAAATAAAGTTAGTGCATGTGGCCTTACACGCGTGATAGTAGTAATTGTGTATCGCGCGACGCGTGTTTAGTGTTGCACGTGTTCGGCTTTATGCCTCTCCCTTCTCTCTATCCTTTAGTCCATCTGTCTTTAGTTACGCCGTGTATAAAATGGAATGAATGAAATATTAAAATTAGGTCATTGTTCAGCTTGCGTATCTCACTGTTTTTCCAAGAAATACAGCACACGTTTCATTGAAGAAAGCGGGTAATAATACAGTAGGCTTTTACTATCAACGTGAAAGCGTTACAATTTGCCGACGAAGTAGAAAACAAGGGGGATTTCGAGTACAGTCATTGTGACAGCACTGTTCTTTACCATTCTTCTTCCTTTCATTAAATTTATTTGTTAGGCTTTGCATTTACGTTTTAATTTATATATGGGGATTAGAATAATTCATGACAGGGGCGCATTCCCATAGACAGTTATGACTGAAGGGGCTATTATTATATTATTTATTCAAATAAAATTGAGTTAAAAATGGAAAAGAATCAATAAAATCAAACATAGTTTAACACGTAAATTACAATAAATGCATGTACGTTACTGAACTATTGGACTGCTGATTAAAGATGTGTTCTTTACCAGCGGGTTTACAATTCTGAACGGAATTTTTTTCAGTAAATAATTGAAATAATAATGAATAGTAATTTAAGTTGTAAGTGGAAACTAACAGTGATCAATAATAAATGAAATTGGATTAAGTCCAGATGTCTATGAAATGTTTCAGGCTCAATTCCACAGTGAGATGATTTCAATATCTGTCGTATTTTAGAGGACTTTGATATCACCACTTGAGACTATTTAAAATTAAAAACAATGCCGTGTTACGTCCCCCCCCCCAAAAAAAAAAGGGGGGGGGGTGGATTTAACACTCCACGCACCAGTGACCGTATGTCTTCAGCTCTAATTGGGAACTTACCATGAGATCATCCCAGTGTAATGAAGTCACATGGTTTATTTACATAACTGTTTTTTTTCTTTTGAGGGAAAATGTGATTCAACAATCTAATGCAGTCTTACATCTTGTTAGCGGATTTTTGTTGTGCTGTCAGTTACGCTGTCAATATAACCAGTCCTTCACACCATAAGACATTGCAGAACCACAGTCACTTTGATTACGGAAACAACAGCAAATGGGCTGATTTGTCGTTGCCCTAAAGACGCCACTAGGCGTGATGGGAAACAACGGCAGAGAAAACCTGTATGCTGTTGCCCTAAGACGCCACTAGGCGTAATGGCCACTGACTGCTTTGACGGTTGGTGGCTAAGGACGGAAGAAGAAGAAGAAGGGGTGAGAGAGCAATACCCCGACACTGGCCCACAGGTAGAGTCAAGTCACTAGCTTATTTATAAACGTCGACAAGAAATAAATGAAACGGGGAGAAAGATAATACACGTAATCTGCCACCTAAAATAGAAAAAGCCGGTATGCAGTCAATCCTCGCTATTCGCGTGTTCCGTATTCGCGGATTCATTCCTTCGCGAGAGATAAAGTGTAACCCATTTTTTGCCAAACGCGGGTACCTCCCTCGTATTTGCAGAAATGTGCAGTTAAAAACTCCAGCAAGGAGAGGCTGCTTCCTTGTTCTCGCAGCTTTCGTTGCTTTTACATTTGTCTTTGTCTAGCATCTTTTAATCCACGTTTTTTGCAGTTGTACGCTGTTTTTGATTATTTTTGTAGTTAATAATGGCATTCAGGCGTAGTGCAAGATTCCTGGCGAGTGTGCCTAAGCGCAAGAAGACTGATGAGCCTAAGAGATAAGTACATGTGTTAGATACACTTCGTTCTGTGATATCTTTTTTCCATGTTAATGAAATTCATTATATTTCTTAATTTTAAATGTTCTGTGTAAATGTTTTCAATGTTTTTTCTCCAGTGAGTATGTAAATAATGTATGTGTATTTGCGTGTGGATGTGTGAATGAGTGAGTAAGCGGTGACAGTGTGAGTGAATTTAGTGGGTGAGTGAGTATTGGTACACCAAAAGATTGTTCATACTGTACTATTACAAAGAAAAGAGTGTATAAAATACCTTTTATAAAATAAACAGCATAGTAAATAAGCTGTTTTTTTACAAGAAAGGTACACGAAATGATGAGTTTATGGTTATCGGTAGCAAAAGTAGTATGGTGAACAGGGTCCCGCAGGAACCTAACCTCTTTTTCCCATAGGATCAATGGTTCCGTATTCGCGGATTTCCAAATTCACGGGGTTTTCAATGAACCAAACATTCGCGAATAGCGAGGATTGATTGTACAACGAAATACAAGGGGGAGTCAAAAAATAACCTTAATATGGCAATAAAAAGTCAAAATCACGTTGTAGACGGTTGTACTACAGATATGTTATGCCCTCCCGCTTGGGGGGCCAGTGCGCGCAAGCCCGTCGTCCTGGTGGGGAAGTATGACGTCAGCAAACCATAGCCAAGATGGCCGCCCCCTTTGAAGCACGCACGAGAGAAGAGCAGCGTGCAGTTATCCGTTTTTGGGTAGTGAGGGTAAGAAACCAGCAGCCATTCATCGGAGGATGAAGAGGCAGTATGTGGACGCTTGTGTGTCGCTTCAGCAGGTTTATGTGTGGCACAGAAGTTTAAAACTGGTGCAGCTCGCTCCTGCTGGCCTCACACTGCGACTACGCCTGACGCTATCGCCGCAGTGGAACGAGTGGTACGAGAAAACCGGAGGGTAACAATCGACGCGGTGGCTGGAGAATTGAAGATTAGTCATGGCTCGGCGCACCATATCATTCACGACGTCCTGCGGTACCACAAAGTCTCCGCTAGGTGGGTACTGAAACAACTCACCCCCGAACTGATAGAACGTCGTGTGGATGTTTGTGAAACACTGTTACGACGTTATGAAGCTGAAGAAGATGGCTGTCTACACCGTATAGTAACTGGTGACGAATGCTGGGTCCACTACTTCCAGCCAGAGACTAAGCGAGCCAGCATGGAGTGGCGAGATTCATCATCCCGAAAGCAAAGAAGTTCCGTTCAACACGGTCGGCCGGAAAATTGATTCTCACGCTCTTCTGGGACTGTTAAGGCCCAATCTTGGAACATTACATGCCGAGGGGACTCACTATCAACAGCGAATCATACTGTGATCTGCTTCAGAACCACTTGAAACCTGCAATCAGGTCACAACGTCGCGGCTTGCTCAGTACTGGTGTGTTGTTACAGCATGATAACGCGCGGCGGCACACAACTCGTGCGACAGTAACGAAAATCACGAATCTGCGTTTGGAGTGTCTTCCACATCCTGCATATTCACCAGACCTCGCACCTAGTGATTATCATGTGTTTGGACACCTCAAGGAGGGGCTCGGTGGCAAGAAGTTCAGTACGGACGATGAGGCGAAAGAGGCGGTGCATACGTGGCTACGCAGTCAGTCAGAAGACTTTTTCTCGCGGAAAATCCAGGCATTAGTGAAGCGCAGGCATACTTGCATTGAACGTGGTGGGGACTATGTTGAAAAGTGATTAAGTGCTTTCATTCCTATTTGTGCACATTCTGTTAATAAATAAAATTTAAAGGTTACTTTTTGACTTCTCCCCGTAAATATATATATATATATATATATATATATATATATATATATATATATATATATATATATATATATATATACATATATATATATATATATATATATATATATATATATATATATATATATATATATATATATACATACATATATATATACACATATATATATATACACTTATATATATATATACATATATATACATATATATATACACATATATATATACATATATATACATACATATATATATATATATATATATATATATATATATATATATATATATATATATATATATATATATATATATATATATATATATATATATATATATATATATATATATCATCATCATTCTCCCTTGGCCATTGACTGACATGACTAAGCAGTCTCCGGCCATCACACCTTGCGGCGTCATAGGGCAACAAGAAATTATCCGTTGTTCCGTTACACCTAACGGCGTTTATTGGTACAACAGATTATTAATTGTTGTTTCTTTGATCAGTGACAAGCAAGCGGATGATCAGTCCACTGTGCCCCGAACTTGCCCTCGAGTGTACTCTTCTTTTGCCGCTATAAAACCATTTCACCATGCCAGCCATACTTCCATCCAGCCAAAATTCCATTCGGGACCGAAGGTCCACGAAAAAAGGACAGTCTGGTACAGGCACAGCTCTCCCTCGCTGCCTCCACTATGCTGGGAGGACCCGTCGACCGGGACCACACACAGCCTTGAGAGGACAAAGATCGCCTTAATTCTATATATATATATACTGTTCAAAAAAAGAAACGCATAGCTACTGAAGGCACACACATAGCCATAATTTTGACATTCAATAACTTTTTTAATTTAATGAGTTAATTGTTCAAATTGCACACAAGAATACCTTAGGGTTCAACCAATCAATTGACAGTTGTTTTGCATCTGGGTCACGAGAGTTTTTTGGCGTACGGGCTTTCCCGTTAGTATGGTGTGTGCCTCCGCTTGCATCGATCAACGACTGGCATCTCCTGGGCATGGATGCGATCAGACGTCTGAGGTGAGCCTGTGGGATGGCTGCGCATTCTTCCTGGAGTGCCTGGAGGACTCATGTCTGGAGACAGGGATGGCCAGGGAAGGGTGAGAATGTTGTTGGCAGTCAGGAACTGCGTGGTCAACCGTGCACAATGGGGTCTGGCGTTGTCCTGTTGAAACACAGACCTTTGGGCAGCCAAAAGTGGAAGGACATGGGGTCAAAGAATTTCATTGACGTATCGTTGCGCATTCAAGCCTCCTTCAATGTGCACCAATTGACTCCTTCCGTTGTAACTGATCATTCCCCACACAATTGCACCTCCACCACCGTGCGGCGGAGCTTCATCAACGCAATTTTGGGCAAAACGTTCATTTCGCCTAAGGTAGACACTACGCCGTCTATCATGACGCTGCAACAAAAAGAAAGATTCGTCACTAAACCAGACTTGTCTCCATTGATTGTCAGCTGCCCAGGGACGATGCTGGTTGGCCCAAAGAAGTCGATTTTGGCGATGGCGGCGCGTAAGGACAGGTCCTCGGTGAGGTCGTTGTGCCCAAAATCCAGCGTCATGCAGTCTATTCCGGACAGTTTGATCAGACACATGACGGCCTGCAGGCAATGACTGGGCAGTTGAGGAAGCTGTTGTAAACCTGTCTCTGAGGTGACGAAGTCGAATAAAGCGATCCTGCTCTGCTGTTGTCACTCTGGGTCGTCCAATGCGATGCTTGTCTTCAACTGAGCCAGTGGCTTGGAACCGGTGCCAAAGTCGACTGATGGTACTCTGATGCACGTTTAGATGACTGGCAATCTGACTTTGACTTTCGCCTGCATGCAGTCGGCCAATAGCAATGTTCCTTAAATTTATCGATAGAGATGCCATAAATGTCTGCTTGAAAATGAACTGAATTTTGTGTGTGTAGCATTATCCTTTTATAGGGTTTCAGTTGCGTAGTCAATGAATAGTGTTCACCCCAAATTTTGTTGCTTTCACGTGCGTGCAACATGAGCTGTGGTCAAAAATTGCGTCGTAAACACTATTGACCACTTGTCGTAGATTTTTCATAGGAGAATTAAGACTTGGGTTGGTCCCTTCTGAATAGATTAGAATGAGTGATAGTCACAGTGAGAAGTAGTAATAGCAATAGATTTTCACGAGTAAGATGGTAGAAATGTGGTAGAGGCTGTCTCTGAAATCAAGAAAATCTTCTCTCTTTCACCTATCTTCTACGACAGATTTAAAGTGAGTCAGACGGTCTACACACATATATATGAAATATATATATATATATATCCACTCACATACATCCACACATACGACGACAGTTAGACGTACAGACGTGGGAAAACTATGACAATGATTAAATGAATAGTTTGGGAAAACGAACTGATCGACACGCTGGCTAAATTTTATGAGTAGTTTATTTATCAAGATTAACTTCTCTCACAACATATCAAATCACATCAAGCATATAGAAAGAAAAAAATCATAAACAAAAATCAAGAAATGCTACAAGAATGATAGACCCGTTGGTATGATCCCTCCCTCGATGTATAGCTCACCGTCCCGTTAGAAGAAAGTGATAGCCCAAAGAGTCACAGATACATATGATTTAGTCTAAAAATTCTTCTCCTTTAAGGTATGAACGGACTGGATACTCTGATCTAGTATAAGGGAATATATAGATATATAGTTAGCAATACCTTGCATAACGAAATGTTACAATTGTGAGTGAATCAACAAAGAACATCCCTCAGTCTACTTTCACTCGGTTCTTTCATCATGGCCCTGTCGTGCATTTCTCACTTTCTTACCCTAAAACTTGCCGTTGTTCACCGTCTGGCGCACGCTATGACACAATCTGTTTTATCGTTTGGTGAAGCGAATACCAAGCTCTGCAGATTTTGGTTTCATCCAATTTGTCAGGGGAGCGTTCTGTTCAGGCGATAAGTTTATTCAGATTTTAAGTTAGTGTCACTTTATCAGTTCAGGTAAGAATTAGTGTAAGCGGGTTCACTGTGTCAGAATCACGAGGTTTCCACTACTTAGGGAAAAAAGTCAGGTTTGTAACTTTCGATCAAAGGTAGCCTTCTTGGTCACACCACAAGTTGACAAAAATTGCGGAAAAAAAGTTACTGTTTGTAATAGTTTACTTGCCACCAGGCTGCACTGTTCTTAAGGTTTTTCTCAGCAAGAATCAAAATCAGGCGCAAGAGGCCCGTTATCTCATTTAACCGTTAAAGTACTCGTAAAGATTTTGCACCAAGCCACTCCAAGGTAAATGTTTTAGTTCTTCACAGCTATCACTCATACGTACTTAGCGCTGGCAAAGTTTGGGTACCACAGTTTCACTATATATAAATGGAAAGAACACATATCAAATAATTATACATACTATAACTGATAATTTAAACTGCAAGCGTAGCTTGTCTTATTATTTAAATTTTCCCGTAAAATAAGTTATATATAAAAATCATCAATCCTCATGAATTAGGAATACCTACGTGTTCCGTCACCACTCATGAAACATCTAGCATTAATAAAGTTAGTTTAGAAAGTTTATTCTCGTCTGATTATTATCAGTTAAATTAAATTCCTTAATAGCCGACTGAGTTTAAGCTAGAAATATAATTTCTGTTTTCCACTGTAACTCGTCACTATAAAATAATACAGACTATATAAATTAAGCGCTCTGCACCAAATCTAACTAGAGAAATAAAATAAGCGATTTAACACTTTAAAGACTTCACAAAATACTAGATATTATATATGATATTTTACCTCCAAACAGAATTACAGTTTCACAACGACTAGGATAATTCACTAGATAGGTATTTAGAAGCTCGGCAAAATTTGACGAGAAACTAATGACTTCGCTATACAAGCTTCATTCACTAGCACGAGTGATTCTGTCTACTGCAAGTTGGAGAATGAAAAGAAAGTTTCAAACTCTGGTTAATATCTATTTCCAGACAAAGATGTAAACGTTTAATTTCGCAAAACGAAGTACTCTCCCCTTTTCCGTCTTTAACGCTTACGTTTATCACCTAAACGCATGCCGTAACTGCCACCTTGCGTCTCTGACACCTCCGTCTAAGAAACGGCCGAAGCGCTACGTGTCAGATGCAAATGTAGACAACTTGTCTGCACTGCAGGGGCAGTTTTTGCACCTACCCCGAGAAACTCATCCTGAGAACCATAACTGACACTATGCTTTCTCGCACCTTACGCCAACTCTGGCCGTGGAGCGTGAGTGTCATATCACTTGACACTAAGAAACTACCTTGGAAACTACATGTCAGATTCAAACTACTAGACAAATGTCTTCTCATCGTGTCTGACGGAGTGAATTCTCACACTTCCGGCCCAGAAACTTAGCCGAAACTGTAGACAGCTGTCTGCTCCCCTGTCTGACGGAATGCATTCTAACACTCTGCGCCTCGGGTAGGCGCTGACACGTTACGTCATAACTGCGTTCTCAGTTTAATCAGCAATGAAATGCGTTTCTAAATGAGAACGAAACTGGCGAAAGTGATAATGGGAAAAATATTATTTCTCGCAAACGAATGGATGCGAAAAATACAGGAAAAAGGTAAAGAGTGATAATAAAAATAGAGGATACGGGTGAAAGAAAAAGAAGAGAATATAGGCAATTCAATGATCATAACCTTTGTGACACCACTGCGTTGTAACGATTACAAAAACGAACGCAATTCAGGTCAACACGTGCATTTGACACTGTAAAGAACATTTGAGGTTGGTTTTTATATACCCTAGCACCAAGTTTTACTTACAAACTCATAAAAACGCGCCCTCGGATAGCTATGCGTTTCTTTTTTATGTCAGTATATATATATATATATATATATATATATATATATATATAATATATATATATATATATATATATATATATATATATATACTGAGCGACTTTAATTACGCATCACTATACGAGTGCCTGGTAAAGTATCTTATGGTCATGCAATTGTTACCGAAATTAGTACACAGGTTCACAAGGTCACCGTCCAGAGGCCAGCATAGTCATTTTGCGCCAGCAAAGCTGGAGACAAGAGTAGCACGTGAAACACGTAAAACATGATTTAGGTGCCTGGTAAAAATTCTGCACGGAAAACATTAATTTCTTTTCACCCAGAGCTCAGCCTAGAGCACTACGGACTGGAAAACAGTCAATATTTTAGTCCACAACCACAAACACGTCGTCAAACCATGCCTAGACTGAGCGCTGCAGAGAGAGAAAGAGCGATAGGAATGATAACAGGCGGGATGTCCACCAGAGAAGCATCCAGACACTTGAATTGCAACCAGTCCACCATCGTCCGACTGCAACAACGTTTAATGGCCACTGGATCCATTGCAGATCGACCCCGTCAAGGTCAACCCAGAGTTACGACACCTGAACAGGACGCGTATATACGGCAGCTTCATTTGCGGAATCGGTTTTTGGCGGCAGCTGTAACAGCAAGAGATGTTGTTGGGAGACGTGGAACCATATCAGAGCACACCGTGCGACGTCGACTGCAGGCGGCAGAACTCAACGCCAGACGTCCTCGAGTCGGCCCAATCCTCTTTCAGTATCATCCCGAGCTCCAGCTGTACCAGCATGATAACGCAAGACCACATACAGCTAGGGCCACCACAGCGTTCCTTTGGGCCAATAACATCGCTGTCATACCATGGCCTTCATTGTCCCCAGATATGGCACCCATTGAACACGTCTGGGACGACATTGGACGCCAACTCTACCGGCACAGACGATCGCAGACCCTGGATCATTTGCGACGCGATATAACCGAAGTATGGGATCGACTCCGCCAGGATTTTCTACGCACACTGGTTAACTCCATGCTGAGACGCTGCCAGGCTTGCCTTGATGCCAACGGTGGCCACACGCGCTACTGAGCGCGTTACAATGACAACAACGACATTTGTGACTTTTCAATTTGACCCCTACCTTACATTTGTGACTATAGGTTTTTTAACACTGCATGCACTGCTACGCGGATTGCGGGAATCGGTTGGGCAATGGATACTGTTTCCAGTGATATCAAACATGTTACCATTATTTTATTCTCAGACATCTTGGTGAGTGATTCATATAGTGATGCGTAATTAAAGTCGCTCAGTATATATATATATATATATATATATATATATATATATATATATATATATATATATATATATATATATATATTTATAAATATATATATATATATATATATATATATATATATATATATATATATATATATATATATATATATATATATATATATATATATATATATATATAATTATAATTATAATACTCTATATACACACTATAGGAAAAAGAGAGAGAGATAGTACCTCACGGTGAGACTCAGCCATGTCCTTTTCAGGATAGTCAGGATCCTATTTGGTTCTCCTCTCTTTATCTAGCTCATGTATGGCTTTACGGATACCGCTTGTGTACGGCGGTGGCCACATCCCGGGCAACAGACTTGGCTGACTGGCTAAACTACATGAGTGGAGTAGGAGTAATCTTACTCAAGGGAATGTCCATCCCTAGTACACAAAGACTGAGACGGTGAGTGAGGCAAAGGAATCTGAGAAGATCAACGGCTCGCAAAGCGGAACAGCAAAGTGTGTGGCGCACTAGAGGCGTGTCGGACATAGAAAAAGACAACGGCTAGCCACCGTGGAAGAGATTGGGGCCTTACCACGTACTTCCTACAGAACGTAATGAGATCACAACAACAAGATAAGAACCGATATGTAGAGAACTCTCTGTCCCCTGGGGAAGAATCTACTGTACAAAGTAACAGTGAAGAGGCAACTCCTCTAATGAGTAAGGAAGTACATAATGACGAGAGCTCCTTAAATTCTGTTGAAATGGAACATTCTGAGAAAGACCAGATAAAAACTAGTAGCAGGAGCCTAAAAATAGGAACATGGAACGTTAGAACTCTAAACGGAGAAGGAAAGCTTGACAATCTTATATTGGAGGCAACAGATATGAAACTCGATATACTGGGAGTTGCAAAGGCAAGACTATTGGATACAGGCTACATAAAAAGTGACCAGTACACGCTTATACACTCAGGAGGAGAAAAACATGAAAGAGGGGTAGGAATGTTGATAAAGAAGGAGTTAGAAAAATACGTATGTGGATACTGGACACACAATGACAGAATGATGTTACTAAAGATGAGAGCAAAGCCATTCGACATATCAATCTTACAAACTTATGCACCAACTAAAGATCACAGCGAAGAAGAAATAGAAGAATACTATGAAGAGCTACAACACACACTTAAACCAGTCAAATCTACAGATGTGTTGATAGTAATGGGTGATATGAATGCAAAAGTAGGAAAAGGAAAATACAAGAATATAGTAGGACAGTATGGATTAGGGACAATAAAGGATAGAGGAGACAGACTTATCCAGTTCTGTGAAGAAAACCAGCTGGTCATATGTATCACCTTTTTTTGAACACCACCCAAGGAAATTATACACATGGAAAAGCCCAGGAGATGTAACAAGAAATCAGATTGACTATTTCATGATAAAACATAGATTTAAGAACAGTGTCACAAGTGCAAAGACACATCCTGGCGCCGACATAAATTCAGATCACAATCCAGTCGTCATCAAAGTAAATATAAAGCTGAAAAGAGCAGGAAACAGAAGACAGGAGGAACCCCAGATAGAAATATCAGCGCTGAAACAACCAGATATAAAACAGAAATATTTAATCGACGTCAAAAATAAATATCAACAGTTATTGACAGAAAGCATGGAGCAGTATAGAAGAGAAAACCCAGAAAAAAAAGTAACCGCAAAATCGGAATGCTTAAAAACAAGCATACAATCAGCAAATGCAAATTTACCTAAAATGGAGTCTAAGAAAAATCTAATTTGGATGACAGATGACATCTTGAATAAAATGGCAGAAAGAAAGAAAGCAAAAAACACTCCAGAATATAAAACAATAGACAATGACATACGTACTATGTGTAGACAAGCAAAAGAACGGTGGATAGAAACAAAATGCAAGGAAATAGAAGATTTGGAAGCAAAGCACATGACAAGAGGTATGCATGAAGAAATAAAGAAATTATCAAATAGGTCGCGCTTTGCACAAGGAGGAAACTGTATCAAGAACAAAAATGGTGTAATATTACTTGATGAGAAAGACATATCAAACAGATGGGCAGAGTACGTAAAAGAACTATTTGAGGACAACAGAGGTAAAAAAACCATCACCAGATTCTAATGAAGGCCCAGACATTCTCAGATCAGAAGTAGAGAATGCCATACATATGATACAAAAAGGAAAATCAGCAAGCATGGATAACATAAACATTGAAATGATAGAAGCTCTGGAGAGCTTTGGTATAGATACAATAACAGATCTATGCAACGATATATACAATATAGGATATATACCACACGACATGAAGACATCAGTTTTTATAACATTGCCCAAAAAACCAAATACAACAGAATGTTCAGACTTCAGAACAATCAGCCTGATGAGTCATGCAATTAAGATACTGCTCAAAATCATACAGGAAAGAATAAAAAGTAAGGTAGACAGCGAAATCCAAGAAGAACAGTTTGGTTTTAGACGGAACAGTGGAACAAGAGAGGCAATATTTTGCCTAAGAATATTAGCAGAAAAATATACAGAGGTCCAAAAAAGTATGTACATATGCTTCATTGACTATAAGAAGGCTTGTGACAGAGTCTATCATGGGAAAATAATTGAATGCCTCGAAGACATAGGTACTGATGGAAAAGATATAAGAATACTCAGTAACCTTTATTGGGAGCAAACTGCCACAGTAAGATCTGGAAGGAATTATTCATCATACATAGACATAAAAAGAGGTGTCAGACAAGGTTGTGTGCTGTCCCCCTGCCTATTTAATTTATACACCGAAAATATTTTCAAACAGATACAGGAAATACCAGAACTGAACATCAGTGGAAGGTCAATAAACAACCTTAGATATGCAGATGATACCGTGTCGTTAGCTGAAAGCGAACAGGAGTTACAAGAACTAGTGAAGCAAGTGAACAGTATAAGTCATGAATATGGACTCGACATTAATATTGAGAAAACAAAAACTATGATAATTAACAAAACAGACGATAAACCCACATTAAAGATAAGCGTAAATGGGAAAATCCTGGAACAAGTCAAAGGTACGTATATCTTGGTCATATAATAACAGAAGATGGCAGGTGTGAAACAGAAATCAAGAAGAGAATAGGAATGGCCAAAGCTACATTCAACAACATGAAACATATACTGACATCTAAACAGTTATCTCACAAATTAAAACTGAGAATCATAAAGTTTTATATATATTCTGCATTTCTGTATGGTGCGGAAACATGGACGATGAATAAGCATTTGGAAGAAAGAATTGAGGCTCTTGAAATGTGGATATATAGAAGAATGGGGCGTATCTCATGGAAAGAGATGAAAACAAATAAAGAGATCCTAGAAAATCTAGGTATGAAAAGAGAACTAATGAGGGAGATCAAAGTTCGGCAGCTAAAATACTTTGGCCACATAAAAAGGCATAACACCTTGCAGAAGACCATAACAGAAGGGAGAGCTGAAGGCAAACGTGCAAGGGGAAGACAGCGCTATAAGTGGGAAGATAACATCAAGAGATGGACAGGAAAGTACCTATCAGAGTGCACCACCAAGACAAGAGACAGAAGACGTTGGAGATCCATTACAGCCAACCTTCGTTGTGGAGATGGTAACTGATGATGATGATGATATACCCTCAACAGAGTTAATCACTTTCCAAGATGGACTTATCTGGTTTGTATCTACCAGAATGGTCATTCCTACTCTAGTCCAGCATTTCTAAGCAATGCATTTTTTGCTGTTGAGAAAACATTCGAATAGAGGGCATAAGTAGGGAAGTAATTAACTCTTAATTGAAACTTCATTATCTTTTATAACATCAAAAGCTCTTAAGTGTAATAAAGAAATGAAATGTCTGTTCTTTACTGAGCTACTAGAGCTGATCTCATGTTGAAGTGCTCTCGGGGCATTGAAAGAAATAATATCAGCTCGGTTGTCTAATTCATTGATACTCTTGGTTGTCAGAACAGAGTCGACACCGCAATTCCCGAAAAGGAAAGATTTTATCAGATACGTTTCCCGCTGGTAAGTTGGGACTAATAGTCCTCTGGTGTAATCTGATCTGGGTGAATCGCTTCACCAGACTTATATTCATCAATACTATATACGTTTCGCTTGGCATTTATGACCATTACGTTGGACATTGGCTGGGCTGGTCAGTTAATATATATAATTTTATAGCTGAAGGTGAGAAAATGTCGGTGATTCGTGCCTGCATCACATAATCCTGAACGGTGACGAAGGGGAGGGGGGGCGGTGGCTACTAAAATAAATGTAGACAAACTGGCTAACGTTTAGCTATTCAGTTCAATTGACTGAGAAATCGTTAAGATTCATTTTTTTCCCTCTAACCAGCGGCACTCGAGCTTTCCAGCTTATTTGGCCCAATGACAGTAGTATAGTAGGCGCAAAACGACGCGCATTGTGCAGGCGGGGCGGACTTTTTATATAAGAAAATACTGCGATCGATTGTGCAGGCGGGGCGGGCTTTTATATAAGAAAACACTCCGGGTCGATGGTGCAGGTGGAGCGGCTTCTTTATATAGCAATATATTAGTTCAATAATGGCGGGCGTGTAGGTAACTAAGGGGAGATAAGTGTGTTGTGTGTTGTTTATACAACGCGTATTACAATATATTTATAGGTACTTTACAAAACAGGTGTTACAACATATATTTTAATATATATTTTACAAACAGTTATACATATATACGATATTTATATAACAAAGAGTTTAGAAAATAAATATATTTTATATTTTATTCTCACATAACAAACATATAGGATCATGTATTGGCAAGAGGTGTGTACACTTTTTATATGGTAACAAAAAGTATATGAGCAGGGGTATATGTTGGAAGACGGGAGGTCTGTACAATATTTATATGGTAACAAAATTATATGAGTAGGGGCACATATTGGAAGACGGGGTGTGTACAATTTGGTATGTGTGTTGTTTCTTTATACAATATTTACAACATAGATAACAAAAGGAGCTTTAATAAATATATCACAGGGTTACAGCGGCAGCCCAGACCAATTATATATAAAAATAGATATTGAGGGGGATGTCGTCGTGTCGTTGTGATGTTGGGTGTGTTGGGGTGTGTGTATATACCTGCCTAGGTATCTGTGCCTGCGTGCACGTGTGTGGTATGGCTTTTGGTTGGTGTACAGAGATAATTTTTTAGATGTTGAGGGGGGGTTGTGGTGACAGGAGTGAAGAGTTAGAGACTTGCCAATACTAGGTCTAGCATGAAGAGGTGGGAGTGAAGTGTTAGAGACCTGACTATACGAGGACAAGCACCGAGAGGTGGGAGTGAAGTGTTAGAGACTTGACTATACCAGGTCCAGCATCGAGAGGTAAGAGTGAAGTGTTAGAGACTTGATTATACGAGGACCAGCATCTAGAGGTAGGAGTGAGGTGTTAGAGACTATACCAGGGCCAGCAGCGAAAGGTAGGAGTGAAGTGTTTGTTGGGGTGTAGCTGGCGGATGTGGGTTAGGGGGGATTTTTGTGTGTATGACTCAGCAGTGCGTTGGTGTGTTTGTTTATACATATATACAAACAATATATATAAAAAATATAAAAAATTGATAATGGCTGAAAAGATAAAAAAAAAGCGATAATGGTGGCGTAGGTTAGTAAGGTTTTTTTTTTAAGGGAGCGGGTATTGTTTTTGGCTGGCGGTGATGACTCATGGGTGTGTATTGGGGTGTAGCATCGGAGTAAGACAAGGTATAAGCCGTGCGGTGTGGGTGGTATTGGTTTTGGTTTGTCTGGTGTGTTGTGTGTACGTATTTTAATTGTTGTATTGTGCTGGTAGTGTATTGTTTCTTCATACAATATATACATACAATATATACAACAGATATTTTAAAAAATCGATAAAAGCCTGCAATATTGAGATAAAGAGGAAAATATAAAAAAATCGATAAATTCGCTTGTGTATGAGTTTTATAGAGGAAACTGACTAATGCGCGTGTCTGTGGTGTTGATGTTTGAGGGCGCGGGCGGTATGGCTTTTGGTCTTGTCTGGTAATTTTGTGTGTAGGTATTGTAATTGTTGTGTGGTGTGGTGTAACTGGTGGGTTTGCGTTTTTGTGTCCTGTTGTATTGTGTATGATTCGGCATTGTGTTGTGTTGTCTTTTTATACAATATTTATACAATATATATTTTACAACATATATTAATACGTATTCGCACAATAGTTATACACACAATATTTATACATCATAGATAACAAAGGCCAAGGTTTTTGAATAAAGGTGTTTAATTCTTTTAAAAGAAGACGAAATATCAACCTAAAGCGCTAGTCTCAGCCGCTTTGTAGGTCTCTGCTTCTTCGGTGGTAGATTAAAGACATTGTCCGGGTGCTTGTCTGTGGTTGCTGTAGGGGGACAAGGGTTGGTGTTAGGACACCAACTCGGTTCTGAGGATATTGGTTGATAACAACTTGAGTTGATGTAGTGGTCAAAAGTGTTACTGGTACAAGTAGTAAGACAGGTATCCGTGTTTGGTCACTGTAGTCGGTCAAATTCGGCGAGGATTTCGCCCTGTAAAGCCAACAAATGTTCAAACTCAGGGCGAGTCAACGTAATGCCGGTTTTGGTAGGAAACTTTAGATATGATTCACCAAATTATTTTCGCACGTGTAGTAAAGACTGATCTCGGTAAAAACGTACAGACGCAGCCTTCAGCATACTAACCAAAGGTTTAAGCATTTCATCACTTCTACGAATGTAGACCCAGTTTGTAGGAACGGGAGTAGTCATCTTAGTGATTTGTGAACGTGAGTGCGTTGGTCTCCCAAGTGTCTATTTATATGAACGAAAACTAGTTTAATCTGGTTTTTGAAACGTGTCGAGACTTGTTGCGCGCTAACAGAGGGTTGATTAGTCGAAAAACTAATCGATAGTTGACGCGTCGTCGATGTGAAAAAAAAAATATTTGTGTGCTGGTATTGTAAGTGGAGAGGATTCAAATGTACGCGAAGTGAGGTAATTTATAAGCACAGAGGCGTAATAAGTGTTTATATATAAAATTTTATTATATTATTATTATGAAGTGGGGACATTGGCGATGTGTACCCGTCTTGTGATGTAAAAATAGGACAGGAAATTTCCGTTGTTGGGTGAGTACAGCTAAAAGACTAGCTTATTGTGACGTTTATTGAGACCATTAGTACATTTTTCCCCACCCGCGTTTGTTGTGTAGTGAGAACCTCCAAAAAAAAAAAAAAAAAAACAGTGTGTTTGTCTTGTGGTTTGTGTGCAGGTATTGATGAGAATTACAACTAATTGTTGTTAGCTGCAATTATTTCTATAATATTTAGGGCCATCTCGATGCTGAATATACGCTAGATGTATATTTATCAGATCACCGAGGGCGGATGCGCATGCGCGCATAACTTCACACGTCAAAAAAAAAATCTTTACAGGAGCGATTATATGTTGATTTTTCACTTTCGCTGTTAAAGAGGCCATACCGCAAATTTGTGTAGATTGACCAATTATTGTGGAGGTAGTGTATTCTTAAACAATAACAGGAGATTTTTGTGTATTTCATGAAATTTAGGTATATGTACGCTGTCCAAAAGTGAGCTCACCAGAACGTTGTTATCTATGTGGATGTGTTGTAGTCTTGTTACAAACAACAAGCAGATTTAGACATAGCTTTAATATTTTTTATTGGAAGGAGTTGTGCTTTTACCCTTTTACAAGAATATAACAACCGATTTGTTCCAAAACCTTCATGCAATTATGTTGCTGCTTGACTTAAGAAGAAGGAATTTTTATAGAGGAAGATGACTAATGAGTGGTGGTGTTGATGTTGGTTTTTGTGTTGTGTTGCCGTGTAGGTATTGAGAATATAGGGTGGTGAGAGGTGACATTTTGTAATTGTCGGAGGCAGCTATTCTAGTGATGTAAAAATATGACAGAGAATTTCCGTTTGTTGGGAGAATGTAATTACATAATGATACGGGTTCTTGGCCACGGGGTAGTTTTTTTATTATTTATATTATAGCATGAGTGTTAAAGTTTATTATCTTTAACAACCTCAGCAGAATGTTTATGGTGGTGGGTGTGTGTTGGGTCACTGACAATGACAAGTCAGTATGGTCGGGCTTACGGGTGGCCGACAGGTGTGTAAATATGTATACATCAAGATACGCGAAATTCATAAGCATGATTAATTATCCATAGCACACACACGCACCCATAGCAACGTTGGATCAGGAAGCAGGAACTAGTATAACGTTCTACACCGTTTATTAACGTCACAGTCACGAAAACATCATGGAAACACAGTTTATAGCAAAATATGAAGCATCAAGTAAGTAAATCCCTGGAAACTCAGTTACAGGTACTAAGTCCCAAATACATAGGCTGCCGAACAAAGCAGCTAACATTACATAGTAATCACCGCAAAATATCCATCAAAGGGACTGCATATATCGCAGTTTACAGTAATATAGCCGGGGCCAACATACTCCATGGCTTTGAATCAATATGAATATAATACATCAACGAGCCAACGTGATCCGTGGCTTTAAATAATAAATCCCCTGGGAGAAACAGCATTCCCTTCAATTGCAAAAATCCATCACAGGAATATGAATATGAAATAATGGCCTGTACAACTCATGGCCTCAAAATATCTTCAATATCTATCAAACTCCCCTCTTCACAAAAAAATATCCACTGGAACACACTAGCGAGATAGATAACGACCATCCCGAAGCTCTGCCAGGAACGCACTGTCACGTGATTACTCCTTCTCAGAACAGCTCAGTAAAAATTACTCATGCGAACTCACCGCGTGAGACTACCGCTCAGCTCACCCGTCTCTTCCCAAAAAACCTCACTAAGAACATTCGAAAACTTTCTTTATCCTATTTTTAAAAAAAACAAACTAGCAACCACTCAGTTGAGCTATGTTAAAAAATTACCAAGCCTAAAGTCCCCAACTAAAAATCATCTCATCACCAAAGTGTGCTAACTAACGTGTGTACAAAAATCCGACCCATACATCCAAATCTTTAACACTTAACTACCATTAATAAAACATGACCTAACATACTACACCGACCCCCGGGGAAAAAATAATGCTATCATCATTTTTTATTAATTTTTGGAAAAGTACATGGAACAAAAAATTTGAGGTCGAAGCAATTCCAATATCTAAACACAAGGATTACACTATGTTAAGTCATATTACTAAATCAACAATAGAGGGATGGAAATATGTGTAAAGTAAGAAGATGAAGAATACAAAGATAATCAAATTCAAACAAAGATGAGGTATATCAAATGTAGTCTAAGTATGACATAATAAGTGGAAAGTGACAAGACAAGATGATGTACATGAAGAATGACCAGCAATGAAAGAAAGCAATGAAATGAGAATAAAAAAAGCAATGATATATCATGGTAACCATTAAATTAAACAATGCATTGTATAAATAAACACTATTTTGCCAAAACAACATATACTAGAAAAGACAATGCATATCTATACCAAGGAACAAATAACTAGTTACCATCTAAAAATAGCATAATATGCATGATAAGCAAGTTAATAAACTTATAAAGTACCAATGATGAACTTGTTATAGACATCAACATTAATAAAATCGCTATACCTAGTTACCCCCTAGCGCACAATCAAGCGCTGTGTAAAGAAAAAAATACATCACAATGTCAGAAAAAACACCTTTTCTAGCGCAAAAACAAGCGCTGGGTAAAGAAAAAAAATACATCACAATGTCAGAAAAAACACCTTTTCTAGTGCACAATCAAGCGCTGGGTAAAGAAAAAATACATCACAATGTCAGAAAAACACCTTTTCAATGTACAATACAGAAATGTATCATAATGACAATTGAAGTAAAAATAGAATCATTACTACAATTATCATATACTCAATGTTTATCAAACACCGTAGTATAAGAATAATATGGTAATAAACTGGTGCATAGAGATGAACCTAGATACTATCTTAAAGAAGTTATACCATATCCTAATACATTACTATCTAATATACTATACTATACTATTCAATACTATCTACTATCCTAAAAAAGTTACAAAGTAAGGAAAACTCCAGCGGTCTTGAAGCATTCTATGAACATGAAGAGGTAAAATCATCCAGTGCGGAGTCAACACGCCGACTGGCTTCACAGGAAAACTTGCCCAAGGCGACATATACAACACCTTGCAGAGTAATAGCCTAATCGAATAACATAGCAGCTCTAATTCTCATGGAAGAGCCGTTGCTGTGAAAAAACACAAATGAAAATCTCTGTTTGGTAAAGGTAGGATTTAATGAGGAAAAAACAAAAAAGTTAACTGTACATTTAACCTACCAACTGTGGCTGTGTAAACTTCCGGCCCCTGTATGATGCACAACAAACCTTCCTCCGTCACGTGTAGACAAAACAGAAGGATTAGGTAGAGGATGACCGCAACTCAAGGTAGTCACCGCTGTAGGCTGGAACAAAGTTGTGCACTCAGGGCACCAAGATGCTCTCTCGAAATCAAAAGCAGAGCAAGCAGTAGTATTTGAGACACTATTACCATTATTACCCTGATTATCAATAATTTGGGGCTCCTGTTGAGCAAAGTTAGCATGGCGATGCGATCTATCATTTGGAGATCTACCGTTATATCGAGATCTATCACTACTATTATTTCTTTTGGGACTATTGTTATGTTTTGAACCCCAGTTAGCATTGTTGCGATTACTATTTCCCCTTTGATCAAAATATCTATTAGGTGGGTTTTGTTGTCTACGAAAAAAATTATTGTAAGGTTGATAATCTCTAGTGTAGTTACCCCTACAATAATTTCCAGAATTGTTAGAACCAAAATGTTGAGGTCCGTTAAATTGTCTCCAGTTTCGTGGAGAGGGAAAACTACTACGTGATGGACTCCCTTGGTACTGTCTAAAATCACGATTATCTCTCCTTGCAAATTGTTTTTATTTTTGCCTGTGGCAATGTGCTTAACAGGTACATCATACTGTCTGTGCTGAGTATGATGAGTAACAGCATAAGCGAAACCACTGTGTACAGGAATGATAGAATCCTTATTGTTACCAACATAATGGGTATTATTTTGGGAACGAGTACTAATAGTTGTGTCCCCTGTTACGAATTTATCAGAACTTTGAAAAGTCGATGCACGGTTGATCTGTGGAGCCTTGACATGAAATTTGTCAAAGTTTTTACCGTGATCTACAGGACTGACTGTTACAATCGGATTACTTTTGTTGGCCTGACGCCAAGAATCATTCTTATAAGAGGCAGTATCGTTAGTACGAGGGAAATTGTATTTGCCACGCACCGATTTGTGTACACAATGTTTGATGTTATGGTTAACATTGAGTGCATGTGGCTGACTCTTTGCATTTGTGACGTGTTGATAATCAACTTTATGTCTAACACTGTCAACAATGACAGTAGACAACCTCTTGTTGTTTAAGACCATATCTAATAATCCATCAACTCTTTTTCTTAATTGGGTAATTTCTACATTTCTGAGTGAAATCTCTTCACTTTGCCTCTTATTTAAATTATCAGATGTCAAAATTTTGCACCTCTTCTCCGTGAGCGATTTCTTAATCTTTGCAATTTTTTCTCTCTCCATCGTTAATTCTTCTTATCTCTTTTTTTATCCTTTTCTTTCCTTGCTCTCCTTTGTCGTGCCAATTTCTTTAATCTCTTCTTTTGTGCCTTGGACTTCCTGCGTGAGATTTTTCACCTCGACATGCTTATCTTTCATCTGAGCTTCCGATTCTTTAATCTTACACAATGCTGAATTCAATGCTGCTTGCGAACCAGTAAGTTGCAAGTTTAATTTATGTAGATCACTTGTAAGTTTGGACACTGTCTCATAAAGTTTACTCTCTTCGGCAATATTTTCAAAAAACTTATCCCTTTGATGTAGAGCACTCCGTTTGTTGTCTTTTATTTGCTCTTCTTGAACATTGCTGTCGCGTATAACGCGGTGTATGATATCTAGCATGTGACTATGTGGTACGTGGAGGTATGATGATAGAAAAAACGAAGGTGGAAACGCATTAACTCTGCCAGTTCCTTAGCAATAATTATGTGAGGAACAGATCGAAAATTAATATCCACAAACTCCTTAAGATCTGATGCCATATCACATAAGAAACGGTTTAGTACATGATCTTCCAGATCTGGTCCTTGTAAATGTTCAAAGTCCCTACCATCCTGGAGAATATCCTCCAGCGCGGACATTATGTCTGATGTAGACATTTTATATGAGTTTCCAACTCACAGAGCTAAATATTTCTCCAAGAAATTGAAATTATCCTTTAATTGCTGTGTACAAGTTCCTGAGCATAGAACCTGAAGATCCCGGACTTGAGCAGCCTGTGCCCTCAACTGTGTCAGTTCCAGTTGAAGTGCCTCAATCGCACTATCATGGCTATTCATAAGCTCATCAACCTTCTCGGGAAATATAGTATTCTTCTCTTTAAGTTGGCGACTGAGATCTGCATTATCATTCAATAGATTTATAAGTCTTTCCATTTGTGACTTATCATGTTCCTGTGCCAAAACTTTTAATTCCTCACACATCTCCTTCCTTTCTTGGACTTCCTGCGTGAGATTTTTCACCTCGACATGCTTATCTTTCATCTGAGCTTCCGATTCTTTAATCTTACACAATGCTGAATTCAATGCTGCTTGCGAACCAGTAAGTTGCAAGTTTAATTTATGTAGATCACTTGTAAGTTTGGACACTGTCTCATATAGTTTACTCTCTTCGGCAATATTTTCAAAAAACTTATCCCTTTGCTGTAGAGCACTCCGTTTGTTGTCTTTTATTTGCTCTTCTTGAACATTGCTGTCGCGTATAACGCGGTGTATGATATCTAGCATGTGACTATGTGGTACGTGGAGGTATGATGATAGAAAAAACGAAGGTGCAAACGCATTAACTCTGCCAGTTCCTTAGCAATAATTATGTGAGGAACAGATCGAAAATTAATATCCACAAACTCCTTACGATCTGATGCCATATCACATAAGAAACGGTTTAGTACATGATCTTCCAGATCTGGTCCTTGTAAATGTTCAAAGTCCCTACCATCCTGGAGAATATCCTCCAGCGCGGACATTATGTCTGATGTAGACATTTTATATGAGTTTCCAACTCACAGAGCTAAATATTTCTCCAAGAAATTGAAATTATCCTTTAATTGCTGTGTACAAGTTCCTGAGCATAGAACTTACACAATTACCTTCTAACTGTTAACAATGATATTAATTTCCTATAAATATGCCTTATAATATAGGTAGAGCACACAGAAAAAAAATAAAAATATGTAAAGTGCAAACAAGAGTTACCAAGACAAAATATAAAGGACAAATGACCACGTTCGCAGGAATCAACTAAAGTAAGAAAGCAGAAATAAAGATGAGAACTATTGCAAAGCTTACAATGACAGCTGCGAATAGACTGACAAAACACGCGACAGCACAGTGTATAAACGAAAAATTTGTATATAAATAAAAGATTGGAAGGAGAGGGAGACACCCACAAACAAATTAATCAAAAAACTAAGGCACAGAGAAAATACTACGATAACAACAATGAAACGTTTCGTCACCCCCTAAACAATTACTGTCGTAAGAGGCAAGTAGCGATCTGTACTTCAGCAAGATTTTTAGCCTTAAACCGGAATTATCGCTCAGTTGACACTCACAAACTAAATCCTATAGAACGATTAAGTAGGCCCTGGAAGAACTGGGATGTATCCTAACGTAAGTCACCAACCCAACCAAACTCGCTTAAACATGGAACATAGAATATAGTACAGATAATGCATATAAAAGAGGAAGGCTAGTTCCACATATACACAAAGTGGCACAGTTTACAAAACAAAAACCACTTATCTTGCAAAAAGAAAACAATCCCTTCCTTTCCGCCAAAACGATGGGCATCACACAGTCTGAAGAAATCTAACGCCGAAAGGTACTGGAACTCGTCTCTTCTCTGGTTCTTGACAATACTGCGTGACGTCTACTTGAAAACTGGCATACAAACCGAAGAACTGAAAACACAGCAAGTCTTGACTTGTGGCATACGTATAGAAGGACTGGAAACACTGCAAATATGTACCTGAACTCCCTGTAGTTGTAGAGGTACAATGTCAAACACACCGTATTACTGGCTCAGTACATGACGTTAGTGGAGGAAGCCAAATGTTAATATATTTCGCTAATATACTCCGCTGATCTGGGGAATACTGTTCCTTCTGTGGATAATATAGCGCCCCATAAAACTGGCTCATCACTTTCTGTTAAAGTTTATTTTCGTTAACAACCTCAGCAGAATGTTTATGGTGGTGGGTGTGTGTTGGGTCACTGACAATGACAAGTCAGTATGGTCGGGCTTACGGGTGGCCGACAGGTGTGTAAATATGTATACATCAAGATACGCGAATTTCTTCTTCTTCTTCTTCCTCGTTCGCTCTGAAAAGGACGGTGGTTGCGTTGTGTCTATTTACGCCGTAGCAGTGATATCTGCACCTTTCGGTCGACACATCCGACTTCTGCAAGGCATTTTTTGGGACCGGGTTTGCCTTCCCTCTTTGATCCGTACTCGCTCAGCCAGACTGCACTGCTGCAGACTGTTTCCAGGACCACCACGTGGAGGTGGAGTACGGTCTTGACCAGCTCTGGTTCGCTGATCCTGATGCAAGCAGTCAAACTATGGGTCTCGAATTTCATAAGTATGATTAAGTATCCATAGCACACACACGCACCCATAGCAACGTTGGATCAGGAAGCCGGAACTAGTATAACGTTCTACACCATTTATTAACGTCACAGTCACGAAAACATCATGGAAACACAGATTACAGCAAAATATGAAGCATCAAGTAAGTAAATCCCTGGAAACTCAGTTACAGGTACTAAATCCCAAATACATAGGCTGCCGATTAAAGCAGCTCACATTACATAGTAATCACCGCAAAATATCCATCAAAGGGACTGCATATATCGCAGTTTACAGTAATATAGCCGGGGCCAACATACTCCATGGCTTTGAATCAATATGAATATAATACATCAACGAGCCAACGTGATCCGTGGCTTTAAATAATAAATCCCCTGGGAGAAACAGCAAAATTGCAAAAATCCATCACAGGAATATGAATATGAAATAATGGCCTGTACAACTCATGGCCTCAAAATATCTTCAATATCTATCAAACTCTCCCTTCACAACAAAATATCCACTGGAACACACTAGCGAGATAGATAACGACCATCCCGAAGCTCTGCCAGGAACGCACTGTCACGAGATTAATCCTTCTTAGAACAGCTCAGTAAAAATTACTCATGCGAACTCACCGCGTGAGACTACCGCTCAGCTCACCCGTCTCTTCCCAAAAACCTCCCTAAGAACATTCGAAAACTTTCTTTATCCTATAAAAAAAAAAAAACTAGCAACCACTCAGTTGAGCTATGTTCAAAAATTACCGAGCCCCCAACTAAAAAATCATCTCATCGCCAAAGTGTGCAAACTAACGTGTGTACAAAAATCCGACCCATACATACAAATCTTTAACACTTAACTCCCATTAATAAATCATGACTTAACAATGAGTAATAAGTCTACTCACCCCAATGTCCAGCTAGTGGTATGTAAGTGACCCCGCACACAGCCGTATTCTCCAATATAAAAAAACACTGTCAAAGACCAGGCTGGACAATGCCAAATAGACAGTTTTATTGAACACAACGAAGCTCTTTAGAGATATATCCCATATGCAGACTAGATTATGGCGTCATCTAGCCAGTTC
The DNA here is from genome assembly GCA_024509875.1 of Oreohelix idahoensis. Lineage (NCBI taxonomy): Eukaryota > Metazoa > Mollusca > Gastropoda > Stylommatophora > Oreohelicidae > Oreohelix > Oreohelix idahoensis. The sequence continues at coordinate 26,369 of JAMPIV010000888.1, forward strand.
TTAGTGTCGCTGTACAGGCTGCAACCGAAACAATGTCGAGGCCATTTTCATCCATTTTTAATAAAGTTCAAACACGGGTTTTTCCCGCTAGCAATAAACTCGATCGATGGGCTGCGCAAGACGTCGCGACGAAACAAAAGATCGTTTATAAAATTCCGTTACCATAGAGGGTGACGTCAGGGCTAAATATAGCTATCTAGAAAAGCGTTATAAAAATCTAACACGCAGAGTTTTGCGTATTGGTAGACGAAAAATCCTATCTGCAACGGGATTTACTTTTGTAAGACTAACATTTTACCTTTGTAAGATTAACCCTGTTACTTATTTCTGGTCACTTCATTGCAGACAAGCTCAAAACACAAGAGATCAATAGTAGAAATTTATAAAAGAAACATTCCTTCGTTCGTGTGTTCGAACCCCCATGACTTAAGGTTTCACTTTTTTCACACGTGCGACATCTGGTGGTAGGTTTTATGTTGTCTCCCAAGCGTTTCAAACATGCGGCGACCACGGAAATTTAGTACATTGAATAAAGGTAACTAAGTATTTGTTCCAGTTATCAAACGGTTATCTTACTTACTTACTTAGTCGTTCCCCTTCTACCGTGAGGTGTAAAGGTTTGGAAGAAAGAGCGCCAGACTATCCTATCGGCTGTCTTCCTCCTGGACTGGTCTATTCTAGTCCTCGGTCCTTCAAAGATTGTCTAATGTTGTCCTCCCAGGGGAATCTGGGTCGTCCTCGGGGTCTGGATCCTTGGCTCTTTGTTTCCCATGCTTGTCGTGGTATCCGATCTTCTCTTATTCTGCAGACATGGCTAACCATCTTAATTGGACTGTTCTACTTGGGTCTGCAGGGGGTAGGATTTAAGGCCTTGACGTATCGTCTGGTTGCGTACCATGTCTCTTCTTGTTATTTCAACCACCTTCCTCAGATACCTCATTTCTGAGGTTTGGATCTGGCTTTTATGGGTTGTAGTCATTGCCCATGACTCGCATCCATATGTCAAGACTGGGACATAGGTGGAGCGGTATACAGCCATCTTCGTTTTCTTACCAACCTCTCTCTTGCTGAGGAATCCTCGATTTATGGCCTGAAAAAGTCTCCCAGCTGCTGCTTTTCGAGTGGCCAACTCTTCTTTGATGCCTCCCTTTCGATCTATAATAGCTCCGAGGTATTTAAAGTGGTCGACCTGGTCCAGGACCTGTTCTCCCAGCTTAATCTGATGTCTTCTTTCTTCTCGTGATATCACCATAGATTTTGTTTTAGAGCTGCTTATGACCATCCCTCTCTTCTCCAGCTCTTCCTTCCAGACTTGCAGGTTGGATTGGAGATGTGCCTCTGATTTAGCAATCAGGGCAACATCATCAGCAAATGCCAGCTCCGAAATATAGACCTGCCTCATCTTCCAGTACCCCACTGAATACTTTCTTGTTCTCTCCTTACATACCTTGATGACATCGTCCATAAGGAGTATGAAGAGGTAAGGTGATAGGATATCACCTTGTCTTACACCAGTGGTTGTCCTGAACTCTTCTGACTTATGGTTTGTTGTCCTCACATAATTTCTGCAAGACTTGTAGAAGCTCTGTATAGCATGAATCAGAGGTGCTGGAACATCCAGGGGACCCTTTTTCAGATCTATGAAACAAAGATGCATCTCACTCTTATACTCAAGGGCCTTTTCACTCAGCTGTCTGAGTGTGAAGATTAGGTCTTGAGTACTTCGGTTTGCTCGGAATCCGCACTGGACCTCATCCAATTGTGGCTCAGCTATGCGTCGGAGTCTCTGCTCTAGGATTCTAGAGTAGATTTTACCAGGGACACTGAGAAGGGATATGCCTCTATGGTTTCCACACTGTCGATTGTCACCCTTTTGAAAATTGGTGTTATGATGGCAATCTCCCAATCCTTTTGTATGGTCTTGTTGTACCACGCTGCCTGTAAAACCCTTAAGAGTAATAGGTCGCCGGATGCTCCCATGAACTTAACCATTTCTGGTGTTATACTATCATGCCCTGCTGCTTTGCCCATCTTGATTTTCTCCAGTGCTGCCTTCAGTTCTTCCATCTTTATGTCATCTTCACCATCATTGGTTTTATCTTCTGTGCTAGTGTTTATCATTTCTGATGCTTCACGGTTATCTACTTTTATTTTTTATTTTTTGTCCTGCGCTTTTCAAACTTTAGTGAAAATTTTTCTTCCAAGCAACACAGAGGGTCCCAAAATTTTTCCCAGTCTGGTTCCAAGCTGTAGGTAAATAGATCAACTGTCAAATACTTCTTTACATATTTCTTGCCGTTTTCCAAACTTTTCATTAAATATTTTTTCATTAAATATTTGTTCCTGTTGTCAGTACTTGACTATGCATATGTTTCTTGCAGCTCTCAAAAATTTCTCCCACTTGTCAAATATTTATGCAAATATTTCTTCCACTTGTCAAATTTTTCTTACAGTTGTCAAGTATTTATGGAAATGTTTGTTCCACTTGTCAAATATTTCTGCAAATGTTTATCCAGTTGTCAAATTTTTGTTCTACTTGTAAAAATATTTCTTCAATTTTTTGTTCCACTTGTCAAATATTTCTTCAAATTTTTTCCCACTTGTCAAATTTTTTTTGCAAGTGTCAAATATTTATTCCACTTAGCAAATATTTCTTACAGTTGACAAATATTTATGCAAATATTTTTTTTTCCAGTTGCCAAATATTTCTTCAAATTTTTCCCACTTGGCAAATATTTCTTACAGTTGTCAAATATTTCTTCAAATATTTCTTCCACTTGGCAAATGTTTCTTCAAATATTTCTTCCACTTGGCAAATATTTCTTCAAATTTTTTTCCCGCTTGTCGTGACAGGCTCTACATTTTGAGAATTCCTGCATCCACTCCGGGCCTTTGTCAACATCCGCGGATGCGCTATTTTAGTATTCAGCAGCTTTTGTTTTCCCGAAAACATACTATCTGCTCGGGGTCCCGTTAAGGCGACCGCCGTGATGCTGACCACAGCCTCATGCCGGTGGACTTAACACCACGTGCATCACACATACCATGTGTATATCATCAATGACAACCTCTCTCTGGCCACAGAAATTGCTAGCCTCATTAACAAAGCTGCAGCTACCTTTACCCGCCCCACATCACGTGTTTGGGGAAACGCTAAACTCACAACGAAGACCAAAGCTGCGGTATATAACACCTGCATCACCAGTACACTTCTATATGTTAGTGAGACCTGGACAATCTATGCTAAGCAAGAAAGAAGGCTCAATACCTGCCATCTACCATGTCTGCGCCACATCCTCGGCCTATCGTGGAAAGATAAAGTACCAAATGTTGAGGTGTTGTCACGTGCTGGCATTCAAAGCCTGTATAGCCGGCTGAGACAGGGAAGTCTACGCTGTCTTGGCCATGTCCACGCATGAAAGATGGTCGCCTTTGAAGAAATGTTTGGCGACTAGCAGAAATATTTTAAGAAATATTTGACAACTGTTAGTAGTATTTGACAACTGTTAGAAATATTTGACAACTGGAAGACCCGTTTAAAGAAATATTTCACAGCTAACAAAAACATTTGCATAAATATTTGGCAACTGTAAGAAATATTTGAAGAAATATTTGGGAACTTAAAGAAATATTTGCCTAGTGGAAGAAATATTTTGACACCGGTAAGAAATATTTGACAAGTCGAAGAAATATTTTGACAAGTGGAAGGAATTTTTGCCAAGTGGAAGAAATATTTTGCCAATGGTAAGAAATATTTACCAAGTGGAAGAAATATTTTGACAAGTGGAAGAAATTATTTTGCCACGTGGAAGAAATATTTTGCCAACGGTAAGAAATATTTACCAAGTGGACGAAATATTTTGACAAGTGGAAGAAATTTTTTTTGCCAAGTGGAAGAAATATTTTTACAACGGTAAGAAATATTTGACAAGTGGAAGTAATATTTTGACAAGTGGAAGAAATTTTTTTTTGCCAAGTGGAAGAAATATTTTGACAACGGTTGGAATTATGTTGACAACGGTAAGAAATATTTGACAAGTGGAAGAAATATGTTGACAAATGGAAGAAATTTTTTTGCCAAGTGGATGAAATATTTTGACAACGGTAAGAAATATTTTGACAACGGTAAGAAAATATTTGACAAGTGGAAGAAATATTTTTGCCAAGTGGAAGAAATATTTGACAACGGTAAGAAAATATTTGACAAGTGGAAGAAATATTTTGATAAGTGGAAGAAATGTTTTTTGCCAATTAGCAGAAATATTTTGACAACGGTAAGAAATATTTGGCAAGTGGAAGAAATTTTTGACAACAGGAAAAAATATTTAATGAAAAAAAAAATCTTTTATAAATTTCTACTATTGATCGGTTGTGTTTTGAACTTGTGACGTGAACAGAAATAAGCAGCAGGGTTAGTCTTACAAAGGTAAAATATTAGTCTTACAAAGGCAAATCCCGTTGCAGATAGGCTTCTTTTTTTCGTCTACCAATACCCAAAACTCTGCCTGTTAGAATTTTTATTACGCTTTTCTAGATAGCTATATTTAGCCCTGACGTCACCCTCTATCGATGTGGTTTCATAAATAGTGAGGGTAAGCTGGCGTTTGCCTGTCAGAAATCCCGCTCATTTTCAAAAATGTCGACGTCACGAGCGTCGATATAGGAGATTTGTCATGCGTGAGCACGCGCGTGAACAAACTTAAATTTAATTCAAATGTGCTAGTTTTGTAGTAGGCCTAGTCAGCTTTTAACTATTGATATCTAAACATAATTAAAAATTTATATATTACAAAAATATATTAATAACTTGTCTTGTATTAATTTAGCATTAGGCATAAATAGAGCTTGAATACTACTTGTAAGTCATCGGTGACAGGTATAAAATAAAGATAAGAGGAATTAGACAATATTTAACAAGAGTAAAGACAACTCGTATACAACCATATATTGGTAGCACAATAAGATCAAATAAGTCCAACAGAATGCTAACCAGATTGCAGTCAGGGGCGGGAAAAGTTTGGAGCAAAACAACAGACAAACATACTAAGGAAGGAACATAAAAACGACCAGAAAATGAAAGGAGCAAAAGCCCCGGTCTAAAGGCCACAGAAATTAAGTACAAACTTAAAAACCAGCAAGGACAAAATAACAGTGACCTCTGAAATAAATAAAGACAGGAATTCAAACAAAAAATGCAGCGAGAAAAACCTATATGCTACGAAATTTTATAAACGCTCAACGATTTCGTCGCAAGCGCAACCATCGATCGCGTTTCTTTCTAGTGAGGGTAAAAGAACGTGTGTTTTAAGTTTTATTAAAATGGCTGAAAATGGCCTCGATATTGTTCCGATTGCAACCTGCAACACTAAGGGAGTATCTAGTTGTCGCCATAATCTAGTCTGCCTGTGACATATATCTCTACGGTTGTGTTCAATAAAACTGTCTATTTGGCCTTGTCCAGCCTCGCCTTTGACAGTATATTTTATGGTGGAGACTACGGCTGTGTGCGGGTCATTTACATAACACTAACTGGACATTGGGGTGAGTAGATTTATTACTCATGATATAATATAAATAATAAAGAAAACTACCACGTGACCCAGCGCCCGTCTCAATATGTAGTTACATTCACCCAACAACGGAAATTCCCTGTCATATTTTTACATCAAAAGCATAGTTGCCTCCGACGCCACTTCACCTCTCATCGTCTTATATTCTCATCACTAGCCACACACACACACACACACAACACAACACAAAACCAAAATCATCCCCACCACACACCGATCATTAGTCATCTTCCTCTATAAAAAGGTATCCCTTTTTTATTTTATATTTTCCTCTTTATTCTACAGCGGGTAGGAAAAAGGAAATTCACTTAGTGAGTGCTTATAAAAATTCCTTCTTCTCAAGTCAATTAGCAACATAGTTGCATGAAGGTTTTGGGAACAAATCAGTTGTTATATTAATGTAAAAGGGTAAAAGCACAACTCCTTCCAATAAAAATGTTAAAGCTACTTCTAAATCAGCTTGTTGTTTGTAACAAGACTACAACACACCCACATAGATAACAACGTTCTGATGAGATCACTTTTGGACAGTGTACGTATACCTAAACTTTCATGAAATACACAAAAATCTCCTGTTATTGCTTAAGAATACACTTCTTCTTCTTCTTCTTCCGTCCTTAGCCAAAGACCGACCAAGCAGTCAGTGGCCATTACGCCTTGCGGCGTCTTAGGGCAACAAGAAATTATCTGTTGTTCCGTTACGCTTAAAGGCGTTTTAAGAATACACTACCTACCTCCACAATAATTGGTCAATCTACACAAGTCTGCGGTATGACCTCTTTAAAAGCGACAGTGAAAAATCAACACATAATCGCTCCTGTAAAGATTTTTTTTTTGACGTGTGAAGTTATGCGCGCATGCGCATCCGCCCTCGGTTATCTGATAAATATACATATAGCGTTTATACAGCGTCGAGATGGGCCCTAAATATTATAGAAATAATGGCTTAACAAAACTATTTAAAACACTACAGATAACCAATAGGAATTTTACACTGTGAAAAAAACTATCAAACCAAGAAAGCTAACACCAATTAGTTGTAATTCACACCAACACCTGCACACAAACCACCAGACAAACACACTTTTTTTGGAGGTTCTCATTACACAACAAACGAGGGGCGGAAAAAATGTACTAATGGTCTCAATAAACATCACAATAAGCTAGTCTTTTATCTGTACTCGCCATCACAAGGCCGACTCATACACAACACAACCACCAAAAAACCCAAACCCACCAGTTACACTACACCACACAACAATTACAATACCTACACATAAAATTACCAGACAAGAACAAAACCAATACCACCTATACCCCACCGCTTTTACATTGTCTTACTCCAGCGCTACACCTCAACACATCTATGAGTCATCACCCCAACCATTCAAAATCAATAACCCCCCACACTCTCACTAAAAAAAGCCCTTAGTAACCTACTAGCCCGCCATTATCGATTTTTTATATTTTCCGCCATTATTGATTTTTTATATTTTTATATATATTGTATGTATATATGTATAAACAAACACACCAACACACAATACAACAACACATAACAATTAAAATACCTACACAAAAAATGGTATAGTCAAGTCTCTAACACTTCACTCCCACCTCTAGGCGCTGGCCCTAGTATAGTGACACGTCTCTTTTGCTCCCACCTCTAGAACACTAACACTTCACTCGCACCTCTAGATGTTAAACCTAGTATAGGTAGGTCTCTAACACTTCACTACCACTTCTAGATGCTAGACCTGGTATAGTCAGGTCTCTAACACTTTACTCCCACCTCTAGCTGCTGGACCTGTTATAGCCTAGTCTCTAACACTTCACTGCCACCTCTCGATGCTGGGCCTGGTATAGTGACGTCTCTAACACTTCACTTCCACCTCTCGCTGCTGTCCCTGGTATAGTCTCTAACACTTCACTCACACCTCTCGACGCTGTTCCTAGTCAAGTCTCTAACACTTCACTCCCATCTCTCAATGCTGGCACACTCGCCTGTTACACCCCAAAATGTACACACCCATGCGTTGTCACCCGCGCCAGCACAAAAAGACTCCACTCACTTCAAAAACCCCCGTAGTAACCTACTAACCAACCATTATCGATTTTTTATATATTTTCCGTCATTATCGAATTTTTTATATTTTTTATATATTGTATGTATATATGTATAAACAAACACACCAACACACAACACTACACACAAAAACCCCAACTAACCTTCAACCGCCAGCTACAGCCCAACATGCATCGTCACCCCCACCAGCACAAAAAGACTCCACTCGCTTCAAAAACCCCCTTAGTAACCTACTAATCCAACATTCTCGATTTTTTAAATTTTCCGTCATTACCGTTTTTTATATTTTATATATATATTGTATGTATATATGTATAAACATACACACCAACACACAATACAACAACACATAACACCAAGCAAGCCAAAAGCAATACCACCAACACCACACCGCTTATACATTGTAGCCGTATGACCGGCACGACCGTAGTAGTGAGGTTAGACGTCACCCTACAGCACCCACCAGCTAACACCTCTTTGTCAATAAATATATAAAATATATTAACTAAATTCTTTGTTATCTATGTATATATGTCTAAATATATATAGTCTAACTGTTGTACTATATGTCTAAATATATGTCTATCTAAATACTGTCTACCTGTTGTAATATATATTGTAATATATGTAAATATATGTATAAATATTTTGTATAAACAACAAGTTACACACAACACACTTGAACTATGATAGGACGCAAACTGATCGTCAGAGGAAGTCACCCCGGCTAAAATATATCGCTATATAAAAAGACCTCTCCTCCTCCACGCTCCTCCACCACATTTCTCTATATAAAAAGTCCGCCCCTCCACCTGAATCGAACGGAGTATTTTACTATATAAGAAGTCACGCTCCAACGCCTGACGCTCCGCCTGACGCGCCAACGTCTGCATCGATCGGAGTATATTGCTATATAAAAGTCACGCTCCAAAGCCTGAAATATAACCGTAGCGTACATGACATACTACTCGTCTGTTATGATTTTACTCATAACAGTATGTTCAAACACATTTTGTTGTTAACTGTCATCAGGTTTTCTCATTTTGTCTTACATCTAGTTACAGTTATGTCAGAACAAAGCCAGGTCGTCGCAAAATCTAGATCGTCAAGTTGTTTTGCCAGATTCCACAGAATTCCATTGACTACTGTTGCTTGATGTTGCTGTTTTCATAATTTAGTCCGTAGCCAGTAAGAAGGAACATGATGACAAGAGACTTTCCTTATCTCATAATTCTCTGCAAGTTCTTCTTTCTGGAGAATTCTACATTTCATATCTTTATGTTTTCTTTAGAAGGTTAATGAACTTAATTGGGTATCCATAATGCTATTTTTATTTTCCAGTGCTGTGTTGTCTAAAATGTCGAAATGCTTTTCATAGTCCACAGATGCAATGTAAAATGGTGAATTCAGTTCCCACCTTTGTCTAACTATTATGCACAGTGTTGCTATCAGATCTATACAAAATATGTTTTCTCGACAAGCTGTCTATTCCTTTCTCAACTGATTGTCTATGGCCACTTTCAATCTCTTAAAACACTTTTCAATATTTTTCATGGCACTTGTAAGAACATTATTTTTCTGTAATTGTATTACTCTTGTAAATCTCCATACATTTGCAACACCAGACATCCATTTTTCAAGTCTGTTGGTGTTTGTTTTCCACTCCTCCAGACTTCATCAAGTAATTTGTATAATGTCTCTGTATTGGCGTTCATGTCTTCTTGAATGGCCTCTATTGGAGCGTCATCTAGACCAGCAGCTTATCCATCTCATAGAATTATTATGACTTTTCTTATTTCTTCCCTCATTTAGTATTTTCAAAGTTTAATTTCACTACTCGTTTTGCTGGATGTTGGGAAGGGGGGGGGGAATCTTGTGGAGATGGGCTATTTAGTTCCTCGAAATGTTCTGTTCATCTCTTCGATTACTGTTTTATGTTGCTCTGTAAATTTCCGTTTTTGTGAGGCCTTTCAATTCTTTCATTTCCCCGTTAGCCTCTTTCACTGGTGTATTGTTTCTTCATGTTTCCTTTGGCTGCAGTTTAAATAACCCATAATGTCTTGCTAACTTGTCAATGTGTTTCCACGTGTCTTCTCTGATGTTTTTTCTTACGTCTTAGTTTGCTTCTATGTGTGACGCATAATGGAAATATAGCCTACAGTGTCTGACAGTTTTTCGTGATCTCGCAGCGTCTATGAATCAAAGACTTTGCTAGCAAAGCCATGCAACTTACAGCCTGCGTTTACTCATTTTAATCCACGCCTCTTTTGCTTGAGACGTAAACAAACGGAAATATTACCAACTTCCGCGACCTGCCAGTCCTAACAGGGAGCGAAGGAGGTTTGTTTACCTGAGTTTCTCACGCGAACTGATCTGTAAATCATCAGATATCAGACGTGGGGAAAAACCGGATCCTTTTGATGTAGCCGCACGGGCCAAAAACATTTTCCCGAGGGACCCTGTGATGTTCGTTCATACAGGGGGAGATAAACCTACATCTCCAGAAGCGGGGAAAATCTCGGAAGAATCCCGTTACACGGTTTAAGTCTCTGTTGTCGATTGCAACGGCCGATAGAGCGACCGTAAAACCTTTTTTCTGGGGGAACGTAGTTTCCTGATTTTTCTGCTATGCTCTATAGCTTGAAAAGTAACATCCTCTATAGAGCAGATAACAATAATGTATATAAATTGCGCCTTCTCAAAACAGTTATCAGTTGTCGCTCAGAATTTTTCGGAGTCTAAACACGTAGTCTGGAACCATTTTGTGGAAGGTGTGTTAATAGCCTTCGTGAGGATGTCATTCGGATTTTCTGGTAATAGAAATTTGTGCTTAAGTGTTAAAATGTGTTAAGTTTTACCATTATAAATCACTGTGATTTCTTAGCGTTAAAACTAGTGAAATAAACAACGCGTAGCTATTTTTTTTAACCAGTTGTTCAGTTTAATGTAATTCCATCACCCGTTTTCTCACAGTAGATGCGGTTTAGCTGAGTGGATTAATATGATAGGCGGGACTGATAGTGGACAATAGAATTCACATTATATTTCATTTTGTGTAATTATATAAGTGACTAGTGTTTAATATCGTACGACTAAACAAACAGACGCCGACAATCAAATAGCCATTAATGACAGGCGATATTTGTTAAGTGCGCGTAAGGGTAATTAAATAATAACTGACAGGATAGGAGTAGGGTAGAGACACTGTGTGCCTTTTAACTTTAATCAGGACTAATGGAGAGGATAAGAGATCGTTTAGTCCCCGTCCGTGTAAATATACATTAGTAGCATTTTTTTATAACGTTCTTTATTCCTCGCAGAACCTGATCAATGGCTACCAGCGGTCTACTTTTGGTCCTTTTTCTTCATTTACTGATTGAATTAATGTGGTCTTCTTCTTGGCTTACACGTCCTCAAGTTCATTTGTGAACAGGATTGGCCAAAGAGACACATAAACATTTTAAATAGTAAAGTTAACTGGACTTACAAATACCCAGATATTTGTTTCAAATTTATCAGCCAACTGTGGCGTAATACCAATAACATTTCCATTTGACGTTTGACAGTCGTATCATCGGATTTATCCAGCAAGTTACGCTGTTTCAAAATCGGCACTCACCACAGAGACAGCCGATATGATTTACCATCAATCATCAATTAACAATCGTAACAGTCTTTTTAGCAACTAGAGTTTTCCAAATACTGGAAGTAATTTTTTCACTGTTTGCTGTGAACACCAGATCTCGGTTCTACATTAACTATTCGAGGTGACATTTTGTTGATCCAGGAATACACCACCAAATTTGGCGTCACCCTCCTAAAAATCTTATTTGTTATAAAGGGCGGACTGGGGCCGACTTGGATAATACCCCTGACACTTTATATATTCTGGAACCATTGTAATTCCAAAGGGACATCACCAGAATAGGGTAAGCGTGATTGATGTGGCCACGTATGACAGAGAGAGTGAATATTTTCCTAGTTACAGAAACTGTACTATCATTTATTTTCTTTGCTGAAACATTGTTTACTTTACGGGATAGCATTTAGTAGGAACTTTGTTCTTTTCTTTACTGTCTATTCTGTAACCTAGTGCTAACCTTTGACCTTTGGGGTTATTAACATATTGGGTTCCTTTTCTCAATAAGGGTAAGGGCACATGTATCCTGTTATTTTTTATGTATGAAATTCTGATTTTTTTTTATCTTCAGATATTCGATGTTGTAAAGTTTAATGATAATAAACAAGAAAAGAACTTACCTTTGTGTGTTGGTCAGACCCATACCCAATTTACCATAGTTTTTCACGTTTGTGTGCCTTGTTGTCACATAATTGTGTGTGTGTAGTTAAACGTATATTTACAGATATATATGGAGGGCAAGATTGTCTTATACTAAATTATAGTCGTATCGATAGGCTGGACTAGAGAAACTACTCATTCCAGAGACAGATCTTCTCCTTAAACTATCCACTCGTGAAATCTATTCTCACACCTTTACTTCTCACGTACTATCACCATCCACTCTACTCAGGCGTCCTTTCAAAACCTATCTAAATTTACAACACTTTGTATTCATCATGTGCTTTGGCTCTAAAACGTCTGGTTATGCTGCTTTTAAATAGTTATGCTCGTTTTATCTTCCCTTAATTTTTCTTACGGTTTTTGTTGTTATCATTAATTAGTGCTGGTTTTTTATTGTTCCACGAACTTTTCCATATATCTCAGTTCATCTTACCTGTTGAAAGTAAACTCTATTACGTGCTAAATCTTCTAGTTGTTGGAGCACTTTGAAGTTATTTAATTTTAAACCATGCACTTTTCTTTCATTTTTTATACAAGGTATTTCTGAGATATCACAATGTAACGGATGAATAATAGAAGCTACCCTTGAATTTTCGCATGATAATAAAAGTACCCTTGAATAGCACCGGGGGCCCTGAATTTATATTGAAATTAAATCGCAAACGTGGGTCCCACGTGGAATTCCGACCGCGTGCTAATTAGTATGCAATAAGTTATCATGCCAACAGCCACGTCATTCGCTTTTGTCTTATTGTAGTTTAGCCACGCCTACTGTCTTCTCTCTCTCTCGAGCTATTAAAATCAAACTACCTCTGGATCTCTGTCTGTCATTCCTTTAAAAGAGGCGTCGCCAGAGGAACGCAGCCGGTCAGCTATCAAAGCTGTTGTAGTCTCTAAGAACGTAGCAGAGTTTTAACACCTCTGGTTAACACGTTAACGCGAACTGGTCTAAAGAGGGTTAGAAATCTCTGCAGGACGTAGAGGAACGGGGGAGTCTGGCGGTAAAGTTGGGTAACAGAGTCTTTTAATTCAGATTTGAACGAAAAGAGTTCCCGAGAATCAAGAGAGGCGAGAAATCTCACATGGGGCTATTAATTGTCATTAAATTCATATATATATATATATAGAAATCTCTTAAAAATGCAGTTATCATTCGCGCCAGAGAGTTGAAGTAGTACCTAGCTCATATATTAGAATCAACAAGAATCTTGGATTTCTTCTATACGTGGAGTCTGAATTTATCCTGTGTGCTGCGGTAATAATATATTAGAGTTTTAACGTGTAAAGTTCATTATATTTCACTGGATTTGTGTGTTAATTTAAACCTATTAAATAAACCTATAGCAAAGTTCTCCAGATGTAAATCAAAAATGTAACTATCCGTTATTTTCCGAGTAATAGATGCGTAACATAATTTTAAGACGCTAGGTGATCGAAATTGTTTAATACCCATATATTTCTATTTCATCCTGTGTAAATTTTAAGTAATTAACTGTTCATAGCTAGTGGTAAAAGCGATACATTAGCTAGTCACTCGTGAAGTTCTTTTAATATAAATAATTAAATACCGGAGTGATTTTACAGGTCTTACCTAAAACGCGGGTGTTAGAATATAAGTACAGTAGGATTACCTGTTTTATATATTCTCTTTTATACAGGTGATCATAACTTTGCGATCCAACGGTTTTGTTATAGAGATACATGACCACATGGCTTAAGGCATCTCAATTATATGTTCCTAAACATACAAATATTGACAGTAAAAATCTGATGTTAGAGACCCTTATAGGTCCACCTTCTCAACCCTTGAGAGCGGTTAAATAACCAAAACACTTCAATGTTAAATTGTGTTAAATGTTAAACTGGAACGGACAATGCCAGAAGATTTTTTTCATCTTATCCATATAAAGTTCCCTGGCCTGAAGAGGAAGAACTTACAGCACTAATTTTCTTTATTCAAACTCATATGACAGTACAGTGTTCCTACCACCTAATTCTACAGAGAACATTTACGGCTATTTCCTCCAGAGAACAGCCTGGGAGTAACATTCTGTTGTTTAATAATATTTTCACTTTCACTACGACAGAAACCTAAAAAAAAAAAAGAAAACTTATCCCCACCAAATACCTGCAGTATGAAGAGGAATACCCCCACCCAGGAAAAAAATATAATCAACGCACCAATTCAGCGAATCTCCGAGAAAAATAGCAGTTGCCTAGACGGACTTTCTGGGGATAACTGGTCAAACAGGACATATAATAGTCTTAAAATACATTGTGTGTGATTAATTCCTTGGAACGTATGCAACGTCGACAGAGGGGTAAGCCTGATTGTAGTGAGCTCACTGTATGTATGTAGAGAGAGAAACGGAACGAAAGAATTTATTTTCTTAAGTTACTACTAATATAACATCTTCTCTCTTTCTTTTATTTATCTCTCACCCCAATCTGAAAAGCCCACGGGATAGTTAAATTAAGAACATACCCTTTACTCATCCTGACTACTCCCCACTCCAATTGTTAAATCATTTGTTTGATCTTTTGGGTAAATAACCTCGGATTTGGATCATTCCTAGTTTTCCATATACCAGAGGGAGGGTCTGTGAGAGTATATTTTCTTTTTGTTTTTCTCTGATGTAACATAAATTCACGGAAGTAATGATAACTATGTATTGATGTTTTTTTATCTATTTTTATAACGATATAATAAACTTACTAAACCTTAAGTTATTCGTGTTGGTCAAAACCTCCCCCTGATATATATATATATATATATATATATATATATATATATATATATATATATATATATATATATATATATATATATATATATGACCCATAGTTTACCTGTCTGTGTCTACGTATGTACGTATTTATGTCACAACCATTGTTTGTGTGTGCGTACTTGAGAGTAGTGTAATTTGAATCAGTATCAAGTGAGAAAACACGTCTCTAGTAAAGTGTGTCGTACTAGATAGGTTGGATTGGGCAATTTTCTAAATCCAAGACAGTATTTTCTTTTACACAGTTCTCCTCGTAAACAGGACTATTTCTCACACCTTTCTCTCACATAGCTCTCACCATATCACCTCTGCTCGAATGGGACCATAAATATAATAGGCCTATCTATAAAAATTACGACAATAATGTGTTCCTCACCGGGATTTTGAGCCTGATCTAGAAATTAGTACCACATAATGGGCGACTTGTCGAGGATCTGATCTAAGTCTGAGTCTAGTAATTGACTTACGTCTGTTACGGTACCTTACCTAATTTTCAGTTAGATAGAGTGTGTTGTGTGATCGTCTTGTGAGATAAGGAAATAAAAATTTTATCCCCTAGAAAAACAATCTTAGTTACAGGGTTTTTTGACCATACACATTTATAGGTTTAGTTTTTCCACAGCATTATAGAATTATTTACAACTTGTTTATAATAACATCTCTGTCAGATATATGGTATATGATAAAATTTTGTGCAAGACAATTGGATTGCGTGATTGTTTATCAATCACTAAGGTTTTTGAAATCAGTGGAGTTGAGATAAACTAAGGACCGCGTTCTGACTATATAAAAAGTCTGGTTAATTACGTCCCTTCTCTTAACGATTTCACGTGAGGAGAGTTTTGGGTGGAATTTTATAAAAATATAAGGGACATTTTTTTTTCTCTCTAAATTTTTCAGAATATTAAGAAAATCTTTTTTTTCACCATAGTAATAGTAGTTTTTCTAGTTGTTAGCTGAACTACCATTTATTTTGGCATAGTCGTCTGCATTAAGAACCTTAATTGCCAAATAATAGCAGCGATAGGTTAGCAAATTAATAACTGTAGGAGGTATCTCAGGTAATTTATACTTTGGTGTTTTTCTCGTAAGCGGCTTAGAGGTTTTTTTCTCTCCATCTTTTCTTCTTCTTTACTCGACTTAGTAGCGCTCAGTTCTTTGACATGGCTGAGCGTGTTAAACTTCGGGCGATGCTGAGAGAGGAAACAAAAGAGACAGGATTGCAAGGAGACGAAGCGACCGCATTTGTCAACAAAGAACTTGACAGATATGACGAGAAGGAAGCACAAGATAGAGCAGAGAGGAAGGAAGCACAAGAGAGAGCAGAAGCTAGGGATAAGGAAGCACAAAAGAGAGCAGAAGCTAGGTCGAAAGAAGCGGAAGATCGTCAATTGGAACAGAAGAAAATTGAGGCAGAGATGGAAGTCCACAGGGCAAACGAGAGAGATAGGGAGAGACAGCATGAATTGGCACTTAAGACTCTAGAAGTCCAAAGTCGGGGTGCTTCTACTTCCAATAATGAAGAGCCGTCTTCACCCCAGTCTCAGTTAAAGGATCTCTCCAGCACTCAATCTTCCCAATTAACAGCAATGTCTTTTGCCTTAGAATCTTTTCCGAGCCCCAACGAGAAAATTGACACTTTCCTAGAGAAATTTGAGAAATAGCGAATCTGTATGGGTTAGAGAGTTCCCGGTGGTGCCTAAAACTTTCACAGGCTCTAAAAGGTACCGCTTATGATGTCTACATGAAGCTGGAAAGCAGCCAAGATGACTACGATACTTTAAAGTAGGCTTTACTGGAGCGTTTCGAAATGACCGCTCGCAAATTTCTGCAAATGTTCAGAAACAGCCGGAAGGAGAGCACGGAGACATTTCCGCAGTTCTCTTCACGTCTGACGGGCTATTTGACAAAGTGCCTGGAATTGTCAGAACTTCCTCTTACGTATGAGGGAATTCTGGAACTTGTTCTTGTAGAACAAATAAAAACAACTTTGTCGAACGAGACCAGTAGATTTCTGGCTGAGCAGGGCACAGTTAATTTGGAGGACATCCTCAATAAGGCGGAATGTTATGTAAATGCAATAGCCAAACTTCCCATCACAAAACGCAAACCAACAGATGAGCCATCTCGAAAACATAATCTAGATCAGTCATCCCATTCTTCAAATTCCTCCCAGCACTATAAGAAACGAGAAACCAATACCCAGAGACCTCCCCAGGAAAAATCAAAATTCTAAAAGACCCGATATCACACCAACAACAACAATCATGAACAACCCACCAGGCCTACATGGCAGCGCGGCCACCAAGGTCAAGGCAAGGGAAAGACCCCTACAGCAGGGACGTCTGATCAGGGCAAGCACGCCGGGCCAAATCGCATCGGATGCTTGCAAACAGCCTCGCAAGAGAGAGTCAATGTCAGTGATTCTCAACCTGAGGGAGAGAGAACCTCAACGCGAGGAACTGTTATTTTGAACGGTACCTCAACAACTTGTCTTTTTGACACTGGATTATCTTTTGACTGTATAATCGCCAGGCACCTAGTCAAACCCGGTCAGGAGACAGAGGACACCGTCAAACTATGTGGAGTTTTCAAGAGTGATGCACCCAGGACGCTTCCTATCGCACTGGTAGAAATACACTCTGATTTTGTCAGAGGTGTTATTAAAGCAGCCATTATGGATGATCTTTCTACCCAGTTATCCTGGGATGTAGATATGTGTTTGTTGGAAGACCGAAAGAGCCGATTGTGGTAGCAGTAACCACAAGAGGGCAAACCAGCATGGAACGGGAGCCTGCGCCAAACTTGTTTCCTAATGAACTAAAGAGGCGCAACAAAAGGACCCTACTCTGGAGCCCTGCTTCAGAAAACTGCCCATGGCTAAGGATCCCAGACACCACGGAGACATCTTTTCGAAGGATGGCGTATTTATCGTAGAAAGGGCGACCCTGATACAGGGAATAACCAGCTCCTAGTACCGACGCAGTACAGAAGCCAGATCTTAGAAATGGGGCACTCTCTTCCCTTTAGCGGACATATGTGACAAAACACCACTATTCAGCGAATAAAAACTCCCTATTGGTGGCCAGGAATGAACTCTGAGATTATCAGGTACGTGAAATCCTGCGGCCAGTGCCAACGTGTGGCACCCAAGCAACGGACACCCTTTGTTCCCATGGGTGAAATGCCAATAGTGGGGACACCATTTCAACGAGTTGTACTCGACATTTTAGGACCCTTAGAAAGGACTAAAGGAAGGCACATGTTTATCCTGACCTTAGTAGACACATGTACTTTGTGGGCCGAAGCTATACCACTAACATGCACGGATTCCAAGCATGTCGCAGAAGCAGTCGTGCAGATATTTACACGGTTGTGTTTCCCTCACAACGTTTTGACGGATAACGCATCCCCATACCGAAGCATGTTGATGGAAGAGTTCGTTAAGATCTTGAGGAACCAGCACATCTACACAAGCCCTTCTAATCCGGCCGGAAGTTGGTTAGTAGAACGTGTTAACGGCAGCCTCACCATGATGTTACGTAAGTGGGACAAGAGAAACCTGAAGATTGGGACCATTACATACCTGCAGTGTTATTCGCCTACAGGGAAGTTCCCCAGGCATCTACAGGATTTCTCCTAGCTACACTTTTATTCGGCAGACCTATAAAAGGGCCACTAGAAGCTTTGCTTCGGTCCCTGACAGACCAAAAGGCCGACAGACAGTCGTCTCAGCAAGCAAATATGTATCAGTGCTCAAGGAAAGGTTACAACTAGGATGAGACCTAGCAACAACCAACCTAAAGAAAGCGCGCGCAAATCTCGTTAAAAGATATAATAAAGCAGCGAAAGAGAGAGAACTCCAACCAAGGAAGAAAGTTTTGTTGCTACTTCCAATCGGAAACAACAAACTTCGCATCGGATGGCAAGGGCCGTTTACCGTCCTTAAAAATATCTCCCGCACTAATTACAAGATCTCTATTAAAGGAAAGGAGAAGGTCTATCACGTAAATCTGCTAAAGAAATACTTGGAAAGACCGGTGCCGTCCTCCGAGTATCTCCTGGCGGTCGCTATAGCGAAGGAAGACGAGGACGATGACGATTGTTGCATGGAGTATACATTGCAACAAACGGAGTCTTTTAAAGATGTCAAATTCGGCGACAATCTCTTGGAAGCACAACAGACAGAAACCAGAGCGCTACTGAAACAGTACACTGCAGTCTTAACGGATGTACCTGGTCGAACAAATCTCATAGAATTCGATATGAAATTGACAAACGAGACCCCTGTTCGAACCAGAGTTTACCCCATTCCGTACGCTAAAGCTGATGCACTACGCGGAGAAATAGACAAGCTACGTCAAGCAGAAATTATTAGTGAGTCTACCTCTCCTTACAGTTCGAGGGTAGTACCTTTGCAGACACCCAATAAGGAAGTTCGGCTGTGCATAGATTACCGTTTACTAAACACTGTAACGGAATTTCAGCCCGAACCTCTACAGACCGTTTCTGAGCTGTTCACCAAGCTTAGCAAGGCAAGAATTTTCTCCAAGATTGACCTGAGTAAAGGTTATTACCAAATACCTGTCAAGGAGGAAGTTAAATCCTTGTTAGCTTTCAGCACCAGTGAAGGACACTACACATTTAATGTGATGCCGTTCGGACTGCACAACGCACCAGGAGTGTTCACCAGGATGATGAGGAAGCTTTTAGAACCTTTGCACAGTCCCCATATCCATAATTTCATGGATGATATCCTAATCAACTCCGCCTATGCCGGTCCCAAGCCCGGATAAAAAAGGAGGAGGGCGGCCTGCATGGAGGCCGTAAGGAGGCAGCCCCTCCACAATGCAAAGGCACAACAGGCCTATCACCTTTTATCTTTTAATCACGATTACGAGCAATACAAGAGAGAAAACTGGACTGATTCTAAAGGCGATGAACTGGAACGGACTACAGACTACGACTTATGGAACTTGGAACACAAGAAGTATAAATGGGAAGGAAGAGGAGCTGGTGGAAGAGATGAGGAAAGCAAAACTAGAAATCCTGGCTATAACGGAAACAAAGAAAAAAGGACACGGAGTCATGGATCTCGATGGCAACACGCTGCTCTACAGTGGTGTAACCATATCTGAAAGAGCTAAAGAGGGCGTGGGTTGCATTGTGGCCCAAAATCAAAAAGATGGTATTAAGGGATGGAACTTTGTCTCGGAGCGCATTATGGTTGTAAAACTAAAAGAAGGAGAAACCATAGTCAACCTGGTCATAGTGTATGGGCCAAATGAGGATGAGAGAGCAGAGGTCAAGGAGGAATTCTTCGAGCTGCTTCAAAGGACAGTGGATGACTGCCTAGATGAAGTTATCATGCTCGGAGATTTTAATGCCAGAGTTGGAAATGACCATGCTAGATAGGGTGGAGTTATTGGAAGATATGGAGAAGATACTCTCAATGACAATGGAAAGCGACTCCTTAGATTCTGCAGTGAGCAGAATCTGATGATTACAAACACAATGTTCCCCCATAAGCGCATACATGCATACACTAGATGTGAACCAACAAAGAATGAGAAGTCAGTGATCGACTATGCCATTGTTCGGAGAAGCTCATTCAAATATGTCCGAGATGCTAGAGTCTGGAGGGGGCCAGAGATTGGAAGTGATTACTACCTGCTAACAATCAAAAGAACAACTGAAAGAGTTGCTCAGCCTAGGAACTGCCCAACATCACGCAAGAAACCAAGTAAACGAGCAGGAGAAATGAGTATTAGGACCTACAAGCTGAGAGAGCCAGAAATTAAGACCAGATATCAGGGGCTTATTGCTGCAGCGGTGAGCAACACAGAAGAACGATCTGATGACTTGGAAACCCTCTGGATTAAATTCAAGGATATCATAAAGATAGCTGCTGCAGAAACATGCGGTGAAGTCCGACATGGGAACAAGAGAAAGAGGACACCTTGGTGGACAGAGTAAGTCAAAGAGAAAATAAGAGAGAAGAAAATGGCATGGAAACAATACTTAGGAGCTAAAAACACAACAGGACAAATGGAAAAATATAGAGAATATATGACACTCAGAACAGAAGCAAAGAACAAAGTGCTAGCAGCAAAACAGAAGTCCTGGGAAGAATTTGGAGAAAAGCTAGAAAAAGATACACAAGAAAACCAAAAATTGTTCTATAAGACCCTAAAGAACACGAGGAAGGAAAAACAATGCCCACTCAAATTTATAAAGGACAAGCAAGGCAATTTGCTTACTGCCCCGAAGGAAGTAATGGAAAGATGGAAAGAATATTTCTCAGAACTCCTGGATGGTGAGCATGGTGAAGCATCAGAAATGATAAACACTAGCACAGAAGAGAAAACCAATGATGGTGAAGACGACATAAAGATGGAAGAACTGAAGGCAGCACTGGAGAAAATCAAGATGGGCAAAGCAGCAGGGCATGATGGTATAACACCAGAAATGGTTAAGTACATGGGAGCATCAGGCGACCTATTACTCTTAAGGGTTTTACAGGCAGCGTGGTACAACAAGACCATACCAAAGGATTGGGAGATTGCCATCATAACACCAATTTTCAAAAAGTGTTACAATCGACAGTGTGGAAACCTTCTCAGTGTCCCTGGTAAAATCTACTCTAGAATCCTAGAGCAGAGACTCCGACGCCTAACTGAGCCACAATTGGATGAGGTCCAGTGCGGATTCAGTGCAAACCGAAGTACTCAAGACCTAATCTACACACTCAGACAACAGAGTGAAAAGGCCCTTGAGTATAAGAGTGAGATCATCTTTGTTTCATAGATCTGTAAAAGGCGTTTGACTGGTCCCCTGGAGCAAACTTTGGGACTGTTTGGCAAGGAAGAATATTCCAGCACCTGTGATTCATGCTATACAGAGCTTCTACAAGTCTTGCAGAAATTATGTGAGGACAGCAAACCATAAGTCAGAAGAGTTCAGGACAACCACTGGTGTAAGAAAAGGTGATATCCTATCACCGTACCTCTTCATACTCCTTATGGACGATGTCATCAAGGCATGTAAGGAGAGAACAAGAAAGTATTCAGTGGGGTACTGGAAGATGAGACAGGTCTATATTTCGGAGCTGGCATTTGCTGATGATGTTGCCCTGATTGCTAAATCAGAGGCACATCTCCAATCCAACCTGCAAGTCTGGAAGGAAGAGCTGGAGAAGAGAGGGATGGTCATAAGCAGCTCTAAAACAAAATCCATGGTGATATCACGAGAAGAAAGAAGACATCAGATTAAGCAGGGAGAACAGGTCCTGGAGCAGGTCGACCACTTTAAATACCTCGGAGCTATTATAGACCAAAAGGGAGGCATCAAAGAAGAGTTGGCCAATCGAAAAGCAGCAGCTGGGAGACTTTTTCAGGCCATAAATCGAGGATTCCTCAGCAAGAGAGAGGTTGGTAAGAAAACGAAGATGGCTGTATACCGCTCCACCTATGTCCCAGTCTTGACATATGGATGCGAGTCATGGGCAATGACTACAACCCATAAAAGCCAGATCCAAACCTCAGAAATGAGGTATCTGAGGAAGGTGGTTGAAGTAACAAGAAGAGACATGGTACGCAACCAGACGATACGTCAAGGCCTTAAATCCTACCCCTTGCAGACCCAAGTAGAACAGTCCCAATTAAGATGGTTTGGCCATGTCTGCAGAATGGGAGAAGATCGGATACCACGACAAGCATGGGAAACAAAGAGCCAAGGATCCAGAACCCGAGGACGACCCAGAGTCCGCTGGGAGGAAAACATTAGACAATCTTTGAAGGACCGAGGACTAGAATGGAACCAGGCCAGGAGGAAGACAGCCGATAGGATAATCTGACGCTCTCTCTTCCAAACCTCTACACCTCACAGTAGAAGGGGAACGACTAAGTAAGTAAGTATATCCTAATCGCATCGGAAAACTACGACGAATATATTGCTACGGTTGCTATGCTCCTCAGGAGACTACAGGAAACTGGTCTCACAGCCAGACCTACCAAATGTCTCTTCGGGTTTGAAAAGCTAGACTTCCTGGGGCATACTATTTCTCAAGGCTGCATGTGGCCTGTTAGCAAAAATATTGAGAAAATAGTTGCAGCTAAAAGGTCTCGAACGAAGAAAGACACTCGTTCTTTCCTATCACTGTGCGCTTACTATTAAAAATTTATCTCAAATTTCAACGGGTTAACGGCACCTCTTACTGACCTTACCAAAAAAGGGCAACCGGACAGGGTTATTTGCGATTCCAAGTGCGAACAAGCTTACGTCACTTTAAAAGGACAATTGTCCGGATACCCCATTTTGAGGCTACCTGACCTCAAGAAACCTTTCATATTGCGGGTCGACGCTTCGGGTCAGGGCATCGGGTCAACCCTGCTTCAAGCAGATGTCACCGATCCGAATCTGTTATTCGCAGTTGCGTATGGCAGTCGTAAATTGAATACGGCAGAACGTAACTATTCCACAGTTGAAAGAGAATGTCTTGCACTAATTCAGGACATAAAAAGGCACCATGAATATCTTTACGGTACATCATTCACGGTGCAAACAGACCACGCTCCCTTAGCTTTTCTTGGCGCAAATAAGGAATTTAACGCGAGGATCATGCGCTGGGCCTTGCTATTAAGCGTGTACTTCTTCAAAGTGGAATATATTCCGGGAAAACAGAATGTCGGAGCGGATTTCATGAGTCGAAATTGGACCACGGAAGAAGACAACGTAAGCGAACATACCAATCATCCAGAAGCTACCGATCAGGGCAGCTTCATTGTCATAAAAGAAACATGAAAAATGGTTTCATGTCTCAAAGCGGGGACGACTGTGACGGATGAATAATAGAAGCTACCCTTGAATTGTCGTATGATTATAAAAGTACCCTTGAATAGCACCGGGGGCCCTGAATTTATATTGAAATTAAATCGCAAACGTGGGTCCCACGTGGAATTCCCCACGCGTGTTAATTATTATGCAATAAGTTATCATGCCAACAGCCACGTCATTCGCTTTTGTCTTATCGTAGTTTAGCCACGCCTACTGTCTTCTCTCTCTCTCTCGAGCTATTAAAATCAAACTACTTCTGGATCTCTGTCTGTCATTCCTTCAAAAGAGGCGTCGCCAGAGGAACGGCAAGCGGTCAGTTATCAAAGACTGTTGTAGTCTCTAAGAATGTAGCAGAGTTTTAACACCTCTGATTAACACGTTACCGCGAACTGGTCTAAAGAGGGTTAGAAATCTCTGCAGGGCGTAGAGGAACGGGGAAGTCTGGCGGTAAAGTTGGTAACAGAGTCTTTTAATTCAGATTTGAACGAAAAAAGTTCCCGAGAATCAAGAGAGGCGAGAAATCTCGCATGGGGCTATTAATTGTCATTAAATTCATATATATAAATAAATAAATATATATATATATATAATATATATATATATATATATATATATATATATATATATATATATATATATATATATATATATATATATATATATAAAAATCTTTTAAAAATGCAGTTTTAATTCGCGCCAGAGAGTTGAAGAAGTACCTAGCTCATATATTAGAATCAACAAAGAATCTTGGATTTCTTCTATACGTGGAGTCTGAATTCATCCTGTGTGCTGCGGTAATAACATATTAGAGTTTTAACGTGTAAAGTTCATTATATTTCACTGGATTTGTGTGTTAATTTAAACCTATTAAATAAACCTATAGCAAAGTTCTCCAGATGTAAATCGAAAATGTAACTATCCGTTATTTTCCGAGAAATAGATGCGTAACATAATTTTAAGACGCTAGGTGATCGAAATTGTTTAATAACCATATATATCTATTTCATCCTGTTTAAATTTTAAGTAATTAACTGTTCATAGCTAGTGGTAAAAGCGATACATTAGCTAGTCACTCGTGAAGTTCTTTTAAAACATTGACAGTAAAAATCTGATGTTAGAGACTCTCATAGGTCCACCTTCTCAACCCATGAGAGCGGTTAAATAACCAGAACACTTCAATGTTAAATTGTGTTAAATGTTAAACTGGAACGGACAATGCCAGAAGATTTTTTTCATCTTATCCATATAAAGTTCACTGGCCTGATGAGGCAGAACTTACAGCACTAATTTTCTTTAATCAAACCCCATATGACAGTACAGTGCTCCTAGCACCAAATTCTACAGAGAACATTTACGGCTATTTCCTCCAGAGAACTGCCTGGGAGTAACATTCTGCTGTTTGGTAATATTTTAACCTTCACTACGACAGAAACCTAAAAAAAAAAAAAAAACTTATTCCCACCAAATACCTGCAGTGCGAAGAGGAATACCCCCACCCAGGAAAAAAAAATATAATCAACGCACCAATTCAGCGAATCTCCGAGAAAAATAGCAGTTGCCTAGACGGACTTTCTGGGGCTGAACTGGTCAAACAGGACATATAATAGTCTTAAAATACATTGTGTGTGATTAATTCCTTGGAACGTATGCAGCGTCGACAGAGGGGTAAGCCTGATTGTAGTGAGCTCACTGTATGTATGTAGAGAGAGAAACGGAACGAAAGAATTTATTTTCTTAAGTTATTACTAATATAACATCTTCTCTCTTTCTTTTATTTATCTCTCACCCCAATCTGAAAAGCCCACGGGATAGTTAAATTAAGGACATACCCTTTACTCATCCTGACTACTCCCCACTCCCATTGTTAAATCATTTGTTTGATATTTTGGGTAAATAACCTCGGGTTTGGATCATTCCTAGTTTTCCATATACCAGAGGGAGGGTCTATGAGAGTATATTTTCTTTTTTTCTCTGATGTAACATAAATTCACGGATGTAATGATAACTATGTATTGATGTTTTTTATCTATTTTTATAACGATATAATAAACTTACTAAACCTTAAGTTATTGGTGTTGGTCAAAACCTCCCCCTTATATATATATATATATATATATATATATATATATATATATATATATATATATATATATATATATATATATATATATATATATGACCCATAGTTTACCTGTCTGTGTCTACGTATGTTCGTATTTATGTCACAACAATTGTTTGTGTTTGCGTACTTGAGGGTAGTGTAATTTGAATCAGTATGAAGTGAGAAAACACGTCTCCAGTAAAGTGTGTCGTACTAGATAGGTTGGATTGGGCAATTTTCTAAATCCAAGACAACAAATTAGAGTTTTTTTAAAGTTTCATCTTTAATTTTGTGTAACAGAAGGTGATGATCTGATGCCACATCAGCTCCTCCACATACTTTTATTTCATCTTTTTACATATATGAATAATCTGATATTCTGTTCTGGGGTGTGGTAGCATCCATCTTGCTTCATGTATTATTTTATGCGTAATAATGCTTCATTCTACAGCTCGTCGATCTCGAGCACATACAGTCGTGAATATTTCTCCATTGTCTCTTATTGTAACAGTCAGTTTTTTGCACGATCTCTTCAAATTCGCTATTGTCTGCTCCATCAGTTTTCAACACTTTGTAGGTCGCGGATCCACTAACATCCATGCTAGACACATGCGGCCCCTTAACACCTATGCTAAGCTTACGCGGCCCCATAATGATAAATTAAATTTACAGGATTAGGTTTACATCATGGATATCATGCATATAATACAGATCAGAACATTTATTACACAGAAAATGATGTACATTTATTAAAAGTCAGGTCATCAAAACGTGACCGAGTAATTATTTAATCATTTTATTTATTTAATGTTGTTCACTAATCAAACGGAAGTAGTAAAACGTTCCTAGGGATGGTAGATGTTGTTTGCAGACGTAAGCTTCCTAATATTGCAAGTCTGTCTCCACATTAAGTCTATTCCGTTATTTATTTTTCAAATGGACGAGAGCTGAAAACGTGTGGATTGTACTTATCGTTCTCGTTCGTTAGTCTGAGTCTCATTGTTACGTTTCTGTGAGTCCTATCTGCTCTCCCTTTGACAGCACTTGAGCCTTGCTTTGGTGTTCGCTTTTATACCCATGTCCTGTGGACAGCACAATTTCTCCTGTTTTCACAGTGTTCCAGAGTGTCAATTTTATAATTTCTCATTTCTGCAGCACCTGTTCCGTTTTCCCTAGTTCGTTTAGTTTCTGAACATGCGAGTCCGGTCTGGAGAATTTTGTTTACAATAGGAACAACAGGTGAATCAGCAGACCAGATGCTGTCTGTTTTCTATGGGCTGCGTTATGAACTTACATAACAGAAAGTGTTCTTCCTTATTGAGTTATTATTGTTATTGTTTTCTTCTTGGATGTCTGAGTTAAAATATCCGAATTACTTACTTTGAATGGCTTCTTCCTGTATGCTGGAGTTTTCTTAGCTTTACATTTCTACAGGATAGGTTTGCTGGCCTCATGCCCATCCATCCTAAGTGGCCTCCTGCGACATGATCTTGTAGGTTATAGTGTTTTTCTTCCTTATATATGTATATACGTGCATGACAGTAAACGTCTTACATAATACCATATATGGCGTCTGAGATTACTGCACATATTATTCCAAACTGTCTGCGTTCGTTAGATCTTCTCCCCGATGAATCACCTCTTGACTTTGAAGACTGATTCCCTTACCTTCTTTAATGAGCACGTGCACTCTTCAAATGTTGTATCTCTATGCGTTGTCGTAGATGTCCCTTTTTATGACATATTAATTTTTTTACACCATCTTCTAACCTACCCTCCATGTAAATGTGTGAATCAGTGCTGGTGATGACATTTATTACTGCCTCACTCCAATACTCAACGTTTCTATGTTATTTCACTGCCCTTTACAAGTAATCCAAGAGCTCACTGTTCCCACAGCTAAGACATCAGGACTTCTGTCAGGATTAAGTCAACAGTGAGGGTTGTACTCAAGTTGATCTGACTGATGATGAATTCTTTGATTTGTTGGACGGGAAAAAAGAAACCACTTAGTTTCTAATTATCAGCTCAAACTACATCTGGAACACATGAAGAACATCTGGGTTAACGGTTGATTAATGAATTAGATAAGCATCTGAAACAGGGAATATGAGAAAGAAAGGCAAATTGTTTACTAATATCGGATGTCTTCCCTGCCACGAAGGATTCGGCGAAGTTAACAGAAGGACTATGCCACAGAAAAACAAGAAGGAACAGAAAAATATATTTGTTGCAGAAGAACCAGACCAGAAAGAAAATCGATAAAGCAAGGCGGGCAGGGAAGAAGTGATTACCAAAGACCTGGCAGATTTTGATATCCTGACAAATGCACTTTCTAAAACGGACAGCTGAGCAGGAAAAGCATTAAAACATGAATAGCTCAGGGAAAACGTCTTCAGCGAATCATTCAAGTTTACAAAACTGGCTTTCGTTATCAACCATTGTCAATAAAAAGTTTTCTTTAAGTACCGGTGTGGTGGGTTTTGATGTTAAAGAATTAGATATTATTTGTAACAGATGTGAGGTCAGCTGTGCAAGCCCCTGAGGTTAGTTATTTATGAATATGTTTTCAGGGTACCTGACTGCTACCTCCCTTATGACCTCAACCTGTCATATATTTTCTCCTAGTTAAGTGTAAAAGTGTGTGAGTGTTGTCTAGCTAGATGTCTAGGGTATATGCGATGTAATGTAATGAAATGACAACACTACACTTATAAATTAATGAACAATAATGAAACAAGTCACTGTTAAAATTTAAATCTTTTTTCTTTACAATTTATTTTCCTGTATCTCAGTTCTTTTTTTGGATACAGGAAAACTGAAAACTCAAGGTGATAAAGAAATGTATTTACACCAATTAATTCAAACTATAAATGAGTCTGTTATTATTCACAACTATAAAAATGTCACTCTTGAAAAGTGTCAATTAAATCTTGATCCTATGAACGGGTAATAATGGGAAGAACGTCTGTATTCATCATGTTCTGAATTAGGAAATACACCTTTGGAAAAGAGAGTGGTTAATCTGAGGTATCATGTGCCCGTGGACGAATTCTTATCTTTGTAGTTGCTGGAATGCAAGATGGTTTCCGTCCAAGCTAACAGCTTCAAACTGCCAAGTCAGGATACTGCCCTTGAATTCTCAACAGTGAGGCAAACAGACAATACTGCCTCAATTCTTCAGGTGCAGATGTACATACAGGTATATGTTGACCAATGGCGCACTTTGATTCAGAGATGAAACCCTGGAATGAGAGTAATAAGCCCATCCTCAACACCTCATATACCTCTCTCTATCCCTAACTATTAAACATTTTCAACCTGGTCAGAATCAGCATGGTAACTAAACAATTAGTTAACGTTCTTATTTGGTTTTGTACCCCATTCATGGTCAGATAATCTTTCAAACTTCAGTTTGAAACTTTCCTTGACATAGGAAACATTTTAATTAATTATATCAAGTCATGTGCAAACACGGTGACTTGCTGAAGAAGACGGCCAGTGGTTTTTTGGTCTTACATCCTAAACTGTACATCAATTTCCCCATTACTATTTAATTTTATTTTCTCCCAAAGTGTCAGTAAGCCTGTCTGGCTTTTCTACAAAATGATAATATCTTTCTTAACAACTTTGTGACACAACACAAAGTTTGATGTTGGCGCTTTCCTATATATATATATATATATATATATATATATATATATATATATATATATAAATATATATATATATATATATATATATATATATATATATATATATATATATATATATATATATATATATATATATATATATATATATATATACACACACACACACCTCTACCCATAGAATTTTCATACATATTCAATAATACATACATAATAATAATAATGATGATATAAATGTTTTTTCTTACCGCATCAATGAAATATTCCTACTAATTAGTTTAATTAGCGATAAATGGTCACTTCAAGATCGCTTGTTGGTGCAGATCAGCAAAGGCAAAATCGTACTGAAATTCTTGCCTTTAACACAACAGTACGGTAGTGTAGGAAATATATTTTACAAGTGGCACCTAACGCCGATTTCAAATTATTTTTATCACTACTGTTAGTCTATTTGACTCCAGCCAATCAGGGACTATTATGCTTCTAGCGTCCGTTTTTCAAATTTAAACTTCAACTTTCAAACTTTTGGATTACCTCCCCCTCTCCCAATATGTGGCAAGCTGAGAGAGATATACGTCTGTTCGTCCATCTGTCTTCTACCAATATCTCGGTTATTTACTAAGTGTTTCAAATTCTGAAAAGTAATTATTGATCAGGCTGCTGTCTGTCATACAGTAATTATATTTTTATTCTTTCCTTTATTATATTTACTATTATTGTTTTTCCCCTTTATTTATTCAAATAACATATTTTTCTATCTACGGTAAGATACATTAACACCTTAATCTTCTATTTAACGATTAATGTCATTGTATTTGTCAACTGTCCTTTCTTTTAGTTTGTGAGAAAATTATCTAAGTGTTTCTTCTTTATCCTTCTATGCCCCGCTTGGGTTCAAATTTCAAATTTCTGTAAACAACGAACTCGTGACACTACCACCTATGCTCCTTTTCTCTCCTTCTCGTACTGTATTTTCAAATATTCCACGTTAATCGTATTTATTGTCTGTAACTAGCGTTCTCATTCAAAATTAAACCAACGCATCTGCCAATACGTCACAAAACTGCAACTTTTAGGCCGGATGTACAAACTGGGTGTTTGTTTTTCCATTTATAACACATAAGGAAGGGAAACCACGAGGCCTGTAAATAGTAAATTAATATGAAACAAATATAGAGGTATGTTATAAGGCACTCGTAGGAAATAAAGAAGTAGAACACTAGACAACAGAAAAACAACAGACATGAGTGGCTTACCCAGGATTTGAACCCTGGACCTTCCGTGCGACAACACCGCCTCGCTATGCAAGCGAATCACACTGTCCTCCCTGCCATCTACGCATCCCCAAAAAAGGATGTTTCAATGACAGGTCATTAGTGCGAACCTCTATACATAACACCGGAAGTTTATCATGGGCAGTTCAGCCTATTAATGACGCAATCACTTCTGTTGTTCCCCTATATATCAGTATTGGTCAGTCCAACAAGATAAAGACCTTAATACTGTGTCCAGTATGATAGTAGACTTAGAACAGTAAGAACAGGACAGACGGTAGGTTTGGTATTGTATAAACATTTATAACACATAAGGAAGGGAAACAACGAGGCCTGTAAACAGTAAATTAATATGAAACAAATATAAAGGTATGTTATAAGGCACTCGTAGGAAATAAAGAAGTAGAAAACTAGACAACAGAAAAACAACAGACATGAGTGGCTTACCCAGGATTTGAACCCTGGACCTTCCGTGCGACAACACCGCCTAGCTATGCAAGCGAATCATACTGTCCTCCCTGTCATCTACGCATCCCCAAAAAAGGATGTTTCAATGACAGGTCATTAGTGCAAACCTCTATACATAACACCGGAAGTTTATCATGGGCAGTTCAGCCCCTTCCTTATGTGTTATAAATGTTTATACAATACCAAATCTACCCTCTGTCCTGTTCTTACTGTTCTAAGTCTACTATCATACTGGACACAGTTTTAAGGTCTTTGTCTTGTTGGACTGACCAATACTGATATATAGGGGAACAACAGAAGTGATTGCGTCATTAATAGGCTGAACTGCCCATGATAAACTTCCGGTGTTATGTATAGAAGTTCGCACTAATGAACTGTCATTGAAACATCCTTTTTTGGCGATGCGTAGATGGCAGGGAGGACAGTGTGATTCGCTTGCATAGCTAGGCGGTGTTGTCGCACGGAAGGTCTAGGGTTCAAATCCTGGGTAAGCCACTCATGTCTGTTGTTTTTCTGTTGTCTAGTGTTCTACTTCTTTATTTCCTACGAGTGCCTTATAACATACCTTTATATTTGTTTCATATTAATTTACTGTTTGTTTTTCCTTCCAGTCTGCAGATCTAAGAGGTTATTCATTTTGAACTGCGTGTCGAGCGAACGGGAACTGTATGGTTTTGTGTCGTCTTTTAAAAACATGATACGGTATTTCCACGCACTATCGTCGTTCGGCTCGCGAGAATAAAAGAACCAAACGCGTGTCAAATGATAGCATTCTTCTGTCTCTCCCTTCCCCTTCCTCGTGTTTTCTTCTGTCCATTTTTCGTAGAACGACTAAGCCTTGCATTTTCAAAATTGTTACCGTTAGTGTCTCAAGAACGAGGTATAAAAAGTTAGTACTGCCCTGCAGGCGGGGCGATGATGTTTCACACAACTCCACTATTTTATCCCTATATTATTTTGACTTTGTAAACAATAACATTTTTTTTTATTTGAGATAGGGGTAATCGCGGATCTTACCACATATCTCCCCAATTAAGAAAATGCTTCCTGATGCAAGTTCATGATCCGAGATACACATAGATCAAATAACTCAACTACGCTTTACTCGGCCTTTATTTTCATAGATTTCTGCAGTGGGGTCATTCAAAGTAGGCACTACTAACGAAGGTTGCCCCAGACCTCTGCAATTCAAGAATCTTTTTCAGCTGCAGGTGTTACTGCCTGTCTAATGCTGAATTATCAGTCAATGTTCACCATTTCTCTTCTCTGAGTCTGTTCATTGACATGTCCAGAGGTTCTTAGAATTTCCTCAAGATTTCAATCGTTATAAGGAATGAATCTATAACATGGTGATGGCAGAGTTATGTAGGGGATCCAATAATTATCTTTTCAGCCTGGATAAAACACTCGGAGTAATTTCAATCCAAAGAGCCACATCGGAAATTAATGTGCCCCATTCGATGTGCACACAGCCATCTAATGGTCTGCGCTCTGGCTTGACTTGAATTTGGAAACACCCTTTAATAATATTCATATATGATTCTCAAAATTGCCACTCAAATTGAGGCCATATTCACCAACTGTATTCTCCGCCTAACGACAATTTGGTGAAATAATAAATAATGTGGGGAAATGAATTTCTGCACCAGAAATCGATTCGCCCTTTAGCATTCCTATAATATGTGGGTGATCTCCATCCAATGTCCGTACAATACTTCCAATTGGACGGTGGGGCCGGGTGACTACCACTGTCTCCGGTGCCCTCATGATGCTAAGTTAATAGCCATATTGTGAAGCGATTGGATCACTCTCCCAATTCCTCAATCGCCCACTCCCCACATTTTTAATGTTAACATTGGGTTTCGGTTTCTCTGTTTGCCGATTATCTTCAATGTTAATTGCGGCCAGTTCCCGAAATGCGGCTTCAAATGGAGCCTGGGATGACTGGTCTTTGTTTCTGTTTTCTCTGGGTGCCTTACGCAGAGTTGCCAATCTAAATATTTTTGGGGAAGACTTTGTGGGAAGGTGCATACCTATCCTCTGTGTCTACCTTATTATTTTTGTTTTCCTTTTGATTTTTAGGCCCATGTTTTTCAGAATGCTTGGCTGGCATCTGTTTATTAGTTTTCCAACATGTGGAATTTACCTTGCTGCACTGGTCACAGGCCTCAACAAATTTTTCAATATCTACAGCTACGCCTGGCCAGAAATATGTCACAGATGTCCTTTGACGGTTGGTTCCACTCCTCTGATGTCCCCCGTCTGGTACAACATGTGCTTGTGCCATCACTTTTTCCCTGTATGAAGTTGGAAGTACCAACTGCCCATATCTTTTGGATTCTGCTCCAGCTGTCCTGTATAGCAGTCCCTCCTTCAAGTAAAATTGTCCTTTCTTAGGGTGTGCATGGCTGTTTGGCAATTTGCCAAAGCAAGGTTTTAATGATTTGTCCTTTGCCAGGGCATTTCTCATCAGCTTAGGATGAATGGGTAGTGGTGGTGTTTCCTCCTTTCTAGGGGTCGGCCAGACCTGGAGCGTGGCCATTACCACAGGTTTTACAGGGCTTCCTAGAAAAACATATTTTCTCCCTAACACCAGCGGGTAGTTAGGGTCTTCACACACGGCTGCTCTAATCACTCCTTCCACGTACCTTGTCTTAACAGTTATCTCGGCTACGGGAAGTGTCATGGTGGCTATTCCCTTTACGGCCCCTTGTATCTCCACTTTCTCTGTGGTATACTGTTCAGGGTGCACTAGGGTTGCACTCACAACAGAGTCATAATTTAAACCGGAATCGTAAAGACACCTGACCGTGGCACCATTACATGTCACTTCTTCACAGATGGGGGGATGTTGAAGATTAATATGATTCTCTGTCATTTTCGTCCTCCCCTTGTCCACTGTTATCATGAATGCCGCGCGATATGGAGGAACTTTCCAACCACAGTCAATTGTATTATGATTATTCATCCTGCATATTTTACAATATTTTCCTTCCTGTCTGAAGGGTCTCCTATCATTGAATTGCGGGTTCTTATCTCTTTGGTCATATCTTGGCTTATCATAGTTGGGTTTACCTCTTGGGTTTTGTTCCCTATTATGATTATAATATTTATCTTGGTCTGGAGGGGGTCTGTTATGTTCTGGTGGCTTCTTCTTCATCCATGCTATCTCAGACTGGGCTACCTGATATCTTTCAGCCACATTTAAGATCTCCCCCTGTCTCTCAGCACCCTGTTCCGTGAGAAATTTTCTCAGATCTGGATCCATGGACTCTCGCACCTGCTCCATCATAATCATTTCCCTTAAATCTTGGGTTTTCCCCAGAGCAGTCCATTTTTCCAGGTATGTCTCCAGGCATGCAGAGAACTGGTGATAAGTCTCCCCAGTCAGCAGTTTAACATTCCTAAATTTTTTCCTATAAAATTCGCTATTCTTCTCCTACCTAACTAGAAGAGTCTGCTTAAGAATGTCATAGTCGTCTTGGTCATCTTTGCTCAGCTTGGCGAATACATCATACGAGGTTCCCCTAAGCCCCTGGGATACCTTCAGACTCCATCTTTCTTTTTCTAGCCCAAACATGGTAGCAAGTCTCTCAAATCTATTTAAGAAAGATTCGATATCATCATCTTTCTCCACAAATCGGTCTAAATGAAACCCCATGAGTGAGTTAGAGGCAACCTGGCTTGCAGCAGAGTCGGAGGTGGATGGGCTATTTCCATTTTCATGAGCATGGCCTTGTAACTCCAACTCCCTGAGTCGTAACTCATGTTCCCTTTGGAGTCTTTTATCTTCTCTCTCAGCATCCAATCTCCTTTCTTCTTTCTTTGCCTCAGCCTCAAGATGTAATCTTTTCTCCTCCTTTTCAGCTTCCAACCTCTTTTCTTCCAGCTGCAACCTCTTTATCTCAGCCTCCCTATCAGCCTCTAATTTCTTAAGTTCCCTAGCATCTTCTAATAAAAAATTTTTCTCCTCAGCTAACCTATCAGCTTCTAATTTCTTAGCCTCCCTAGCATCTTCTCGTTCACGTTCAATAAATGTATCTACTTCAGCTGTTACATAAGCAACTAGACCTTGCCCGTCCATCCCCATTTCCTTTGCAGCCTGCACAGCAGCAGATCTGAATTTGGCCAAGTCTGCCATCTTATTGTTAATACTATCAAATGTTATCAAACTAACTTAAAATATATATATTTAACCAATATCTAACTAAACACAATACAATGGGCAATGATACTTCAAACCCACTCTCCAATTATTTTTAATTTTCTACTTTTACAAATCCCGGAGCGAGCGACCCAATATATGTGGTGGGTTTTGATGTTAAAGAATTATATATTATTTGTAACAGATGTGAGGTCAGCTGTGCAAGCCCCTGAGGTTAGTTATTTATGAATATTTTCTCAGGGAACCAGTCTGCTACCACCCTTATGACCTCAACCTGTCATATATTTTCTCCTAGTTAAGTGTAAAGGTGTGTGAGTGTTGTCTAGCTAGATGTCTAGGGTATATGCGATGTAATGTAATGAAATGACAACACTACACTTATAAATTAATGAACAATAATGAAACAAGTCACTGTTAAAGTTTAAATTTTTTTTTCTTTACAATTTATTTTCCTGTATCTCAGTTCTTTTTTTCGATACAGGAATACTAAAAACTCAAGGTGATAAAGAAATGTATTTACACCAATTAATTCAAACTATAAATGAGTCTGTTATTATTCACAACTATAAAAATGTCACTCTTGAAAAGTGTCAATTAAACCTTGATCCTATGAACGGGTAATAATGGGAAGAACGTCTGTATTCATCATGTTCTGAACTAGGAAATACACCTTTGGAAAAGAAAGTGATTAATCTGAGGTATCATGTGCTCGTGGACGAATTCTTATCTTTGTAGTTGCTGGAATGCAAGATGGTTTCCGTCCAAGCTAACAGCTTCAAACTGCCAAGTCAGGATACTGCCCTTGAATTCTCAACAGTGAGGCAAACAGACAATACTGCACCAATTCTTCAGGTGCAGATGTACATACAGGTATATGTTGACCAATGGCGCACTTTGATTCAGAGATGAAACCCTGGAATGAGAGTAATAAGCCCATCCTCAACACCTCATATACCTCTCTCTATCCCTAACTATTAAACATTTTCAACCTGGTCAGAATCAGCATGGTAACTAAACAATTAGTTAACGTTCTTATTTGGTTTTGTACCCCATTCATGGTCAGATAATCTTTCAAACTTCAGTTTGACACTTTCCTTGACATAGGAAACATTTTA
Source organism: Oreohelix idahoensis (assembly GCA_024509875.1). Classification (NCBI taxonomy): domain Eukaryota; kingdom Metazoa; phylum Mollusca; class Gastropoda; order Stylommatophora; family Oreohelicidae; genus Oreohelix; species Oreohelix idahoensis. The sequence continues at coordinate 62,725 of JAMPIV010000888.1, forward strand.
ATTAATTATATCAAGTCATGTGCAAACACTGTGACTTGCTGAAGAAGACGGCCAGTGGTTTTTTGGTCTTACATCCTAAACTGTACATCAATTTCCCCATTACTATTTAATTTTATTTTCTCCCAAAGTGTCAGTAAGCCTGTCTGGCTTTTCTACAAAATGATAATATCTTTCTTAACAACTTTGTGACACAACACAAAGTTTGATGTTGGCGCTTTCCTATATATATATGCCTCTACCCATAGAATGTTCATACATATTCAATAATACATACATAATAATAATAATAATAATATAAATGTTTTTGTCTTACCGCATCAATGAAATATTCCTACTAATTAGTTTAATTAACGATAATATGGTCACTTCCAGATCGCTTGCTGTTGCAGATCAGCAAAGGCAAAATCGTACTGAAATTCTTGCCTTTAACACAACAGTAGTGTAGGAAATATATTTTACAAGTGGCACCTAACGCCGATTTCAAATTGTTTTTAACACTACTGTTAGTCTATTTGACTCCAGTCAATCAGGGACTATTATGCCTCTTGCGTCCTTTTTCAAATTTAAACTTCAACTTTCAAACTTTTGGATTACCTCCCCATCTCCCAATATGTGGCAAGCTGAGAGAGATATACGTCTGTTCGTCCATCTGTCTTCTACCAATATCTCGGTTATTTACTAAGTGTTTCAAATTCTGAAAAGTAATTATTGATCAGGCTGCTGTCTGTCATACAGTAATTATATTTTTATTCTTTCCTTTATTATATTTACTATTATTGTTTTTCCCCTTTATTTATTCAAATAACATATTTTTCTATCTACGGTAAGATACATTAACACCTTAATCTTCTATTTAACCATTAATGTCATTGTATTTGTCAACTGTCCTTTCTTTTAGTTTGTGAGAAAATTATCTAAGTTTTTCTTCTCTATCCTTCTATGCCCCGCTTGGGTTCAAATTTCAAATTTCTGTAAACAACGAACTCGTGACACTACCACCTATGCTCCTTTTCTCCCCTTCTCGTACTGAATTTTTAAATATTCCACGTTAATCGTATTTTTTGTCAGTAACTAGCGTTCTCATTCAAAATTAAACCAACGCATCTGCCACTACGTCACAAAACTGCACCTTTTAGGCCGGATGTACAAACTGTTTGTGTGTTTTCCTTCGAGTCTGCAGATCTAAGAGGTTGTACATTTTAAACTGCGTGTCGAGCGAACGGGGACTGTATGGTTTTGAGTCGTCTTTTAGAAACATGCTACGGTATTTCCACGCACTATCGTCTTTCGGCTCGCGAGACCAAAAGAACCAAACGCGTGTCAAATGATAGCATTCTTCTGTCTCTCCCTTCCCCTTCCTCGTGTTTTCTTCTGTCCATTTTTCTTAGAACGACTAAGCCTTGCATTTTCAAAATTGTTACCGTTAGTGTCTCAAGGACGAGGTATAAAGATAGTTAGTACTGCCCTGCAGGCGGGGCGGTGATGTTTCACACAACTCCACTATTTTATCCCTATATTATTTTGACTTTGTAAACAATAACATTTTTTTTATTTGAGATAGGGGTAATCGCGGATCTTTCTACAACCGGCATAGGCGATCATGCCTCTGCACAACTTTAAATCTCCAGTACTGTGGTGGATTTGGTGTTTTTGATGTTATTATTTAATATTATTTGTTTACCAACTGAGGTCAGCTGTATAGGTCCCTGCGGTTAGCAGTAGATGGTTAAGTATTTCAGAGAACCTATCTGCTACCACTCTATGATCTCACTTGGCTCTATCTTTTTACTTATTAGTTATATGACTACGTCTAAATGTCTAGGGTAATGAATATATAATGTAGTGTAAGACAAATCAATACAAATACACTTAAAATTTTAATAAATATATAGGACTGGGTCAATACAACAACCACATACAGACTAACACTCTATGATATATCTTATAGAAGTCTGTGACTGAATATTAGGTACTAGATTATAATACAATTTCTTTGCCCTGAGTCAGAATTTTCTGAGTACAAATACTATTACCATCTAACTATATTTTGATATTTCTATTACTAATTGAACACTGGTAACTACTGGTGGGGTTGGGGTGTTGTCATCATCCCCTTTCTTTCTTTTATTCTCTTGTGGAATGTTTATATATATATCAGTCTATTATTTTATGTTCTGTTAGTACAATAGTTGGATGAACTATTGAGTGCCCACACTAGGCCCTTATCTTTATGTTGTTTGTAGTACAATGCTGCCACTCTCCTGTATTTCAAGAGATGATTCGTGATAGACAGCGTGTATCAGCAAAATTTCTCTTTAATGACCAATCTGACACAGTCCCTGGTGTATTGTGATAGACAGCGTGTATTAGCAAAATTATCTCCTTCTCTCATGAAGAGACAGTCACCAGGGTGACACTAACTTTAGTACCAGAACAAAAAACCATGAAACAAGGTTATGATTCTTTATAACACATTTACAATATCATTCCACAAGTAATACATGATATAATTCAATAAAAGAAAAAGGGTCAGATCTCTCTGACCACCCCATGTCAACCATTTTCATCTGAGATCACAACTCATACCAGTGCTCCTATTCATTTCCCTAATGGCTACAACGCCTCTGACACTGCAACAATGATTCTCTCCCATAGAATAATGTGGGTTAGCCTTCCCACTGGAAACTGTGGAAATCATATTAAGTTATACAATTCATGTCAATTTTTACTGCTTGTGTGCAACACCACAGGCCCTGCATAAGTCTCCTAGGGGACTGTAACCGCCAGAAATGTCACGGCCACCATAAATGTAACGTACTGTTTATGCGTGATGTGAAAGCTGGCAGAGTGAACGTGTCGTTTATCACCTGGACTGTGTAATGTTGCGGTGTTGATGTAGGCCACCAGCGTGAGGTGCTGCCAGGGGTAATATGATTACTCACACAAAACAGCGTACATGTTATAGATGTGTGGTACTGGTATTATGATGTGCTGAGTGTGGGTGTAGACGAGAACGCGAATGCTTGAAGCTCTTAGTAAAGTCAATAATTCACCCATACACTCGCATGCAGTAGTCAATGATGAATTGAAGACTGCTGGCACGTTTCAAACATTTATTTACGAAACTGACAGTAGCATCAACAGGACAGTCAAATCGACAAGATCAAGGACTTCACATACATAATGAATGACTGTTAAATGTTTGGTAATCAAAGGCTTGCATCATACATCAACTAGGACATACCCAAACATCATCTGTCCTAATGTTACAGTTTATAATGTAGCTTCCGTACCATTGACTCAGCGCGTCAGGTACTTAATTAGCTCTGTCGTCCAACAAACGAGCTCCTAAATTGCGTAGCAATAATACATAAGACTGTTATTCAACTGGCATAGCCCGCCAGATATATTTCCTCTTGCTGAAAAATATTGGCCGTAATACAGGGCCTCAATATGTAGACAGCTGTGTATCCTTTGTTAGCAGGCACGATCAAGCCATGCTAAACATATATACCGCCAACCTGCGGCGTCCACAATAATTTATCATCATCATTAGGCTTCTGTTCAATAGAAGACACATAGTCTCATTTGGCTAGAACAAGAAGCAAAGAAGGAATTCTGTCTCTCAAGATCTGTGAGCTTCACTCGCAGATAGGTAACTTCAAATGTTCTGCAACCAAAGGCATATTAATAAGAATGTCATTTACCTTTTACAGAATCTTCCGGATACACACTTAATAAATGTCGTCACTCTTGACGAACAAAGAATCACTGGGGAAAACATTGACATTTCAGTCATATCGAAAACTTTCCAATCCCCATAATGATATAGAGAAAATCACAACGGATATCATGTCCGACAGCCCAAGAAACACCACCTCCCTGACGGAAGTTTCCTCAGTTCGCGCCCAGAACTGGCGCATGCCCAGGCAGCATAAAACTGAGCATCGTTAAGACAGATCAACGACAATGATTGAAAGAAAGAGAAGATAACCCTTAAACAACCTGTCATAGAAGTTAATACCCAATTATCCAACTTTGACCAACAAAGTTTTACAACAAAAAGTATTAAATAGATTTACCTATTATGACTCCGTCAAAAACGACAGCAACAGACTACCGCACTCCCCGTATAAAAAAATGACCCATTTGTTTTTAAATACATCAATGAGCAAGATATCACAAGCTCATGACACGTGAATAATGCGCCAATGAAAGAATCAACCGGAGAGAATCAAATCATCTCACCAAATAATAGAAAATATATTCGGGAAGGTACCATCAAAGAAACCTCAGTTGCTGGCGATACTAACAAAAATTACATAACTATCAAACAATTACGCAATACTATAATCATAGCAATGACAAATGACAATCTATCTCAAGAAGTCATATCAATATACAAATTACAATGTTATACCATTAATATATGTAATGGATGGACATGACCAAACTAGTTAAATTCCTTACACATTATCTAACAATAGAAGTATATTATATACAAATAAGTACTGCGATCTCTCGAACAAATGTAAGGTATGGCATCATCATGGTTCTCACAAGCGCTCTGTACTTGGTACTAGTTTGCACTGAGAACAATATAAATGACACAATTAGTAACATGCTATAATGCACTATAGTCATTACAAAATTATTTAAGTACCATATGTGGCCATTTTAACATTTTTCCTTTTCTTATTTTTGACCTCTATTTTATGTTAACCTTAACATTCCACATTACATCAAAGATAGTAATAGAGAAAGAAAACAATCAATTTACTAATCTAAGGTGAAACAAATGTGTTAATGTATATTATGAACAGACATGAGTCTGGAAATGTATCATGAAATCTAGGACACAAGACTTAAGTGGAATCATGTGGGCATCTAGACAGTATGTCCGCCATCACATTATCCAAACCACGGATAGCCCGCACCGTGAAATGAAAAGGTTGAAGAGCAATAGCATATCGAGCTCTTTAAATCCTTGTTCTGCATAGCTGTAAGAGCTTTTTGGTCGGTTTCCATAATGAAATGCGCGCCTAGAAGGAATCTTTGTAGCTTAAGAATGGCCCAAACCATAGCTAACAATTCACGGTCTAGAACCGAATAGTTCCTTTCTGCCGCATTCAATTTCCTAGAGATATACACATCACAGGATGCAGAGTTCCTGAATACTCCTGCATAAGTGCCGCCCCGATCCCAGTGGAAGAGGCATCACTACGAAGGACAAAAGTCTTATAAATCGATGGTAGTCGTAAGATAGGAGGAGATGAGAACAAATTCTTAATCTGATCCAATGAAGATTGGCATTCTTGGGACCATCGCACCATATTAGGAGAACCTTTTTTCAATAAAGTTGAAAGAGGTGCCATAATGGAGGACAGATTCTTAATGAATCTTCCGTAGAATTGTATTAATCCCAAGAGACTACGCACTTGCTTTTTTGTTTAAGGAACGGAGATATTTAATATCTTAGAAATGTTTTGGTCCTCTGTCATCAATAGACCATGACCAACACGATGACCTAGGAAAGAAATTTCACTAAACCCAACAAAGGCTTTAGAGGGTTTTGCAGTCAAATTATGCTCGCGTAGAGTAGACAGTAACTCATTTAAAGCCGAATAGTGTTCTTCCCAAGTATCGCTGAAAAGACAGTTGTCGTCTAAGTATGCGATGACATCTGTACGATATGAGAGAATTCGACGCATCATGCGTACGAAAGTAGCTGACGCGTTCATCAGCCCGAAAGGCATAAAATTCCATTGATACAAACCCCTAGGTGTTGAGAAAGCAGTGAAAGGCGCGTTCAGTTAACGGAACTTGCCAATAGCCTTTCGACAAGTCAAGTTTAGTAAAGAATCGCGATTTAGAAAGTTTAGTAAGTAGATCTTTCAATAAAGGCATAGGTTCAGCATCGAACTTCGTAACTTGGTTCAATTTGCGATAATCGACGCAAAGACGTATGTTATTGTCTTTCTTTCGAACAATAACCATGGACGAAGAGTATGCTGAAGTGGATGGTTCAATTATTTTCAATTGTATCATTTGTTCCAATTCTTTCTCGACTTTCGCTTGGAAATGAATAGGGATAGGATATGGTCTTACTCTGATCGGATTATGATCAGTAAGTATGATGTCATGTTTGATAATATGCGTGTGTCCAGGAATATCGATAAGGACATCCTGAAATGATTGAAGCAATGAAGAAACTTGACGCTGTTCCTCAAAAGACAAATTAGAAGAAACCGAAACGTTTCTCCATGATTCCGTAGAATTGAGTGGAATCATAGAAAGAGGTAGATTAACATCTGAAAACGTAGTTTATTCCTCCTGTATAACCGACAAGGATGAGATATGACCATGTTGGACTGGAGAATCGTCCGTCGCCTGGAAAATAGGCTGCAAATAGTCTGGTCGTTCAATAAATTCCGTAAGCAAATTTATATGGAAGGTTTTATGCCTTCCATCAATATCGACAACATAGTCGACATCGGAAATTTTTGAGACTGTTCTATATGGACCTTTCCATGCAATGAGAAGTCTGTTCTCCCTCGAAGGAAGTAAGACAAACGCTTTGTCTCCAGGACAAAGTTGACGTAGGCGTCTCTTCTTATTAGCGAATCGTTTTATCTTTGGCAAATTCAAAGGATGAAGTCGCTAACTTGCATGCTTCGATAATCTTATGCCTGAGAGCAATGACATACTCATATGAAGATTGAGTGTCATTGTCAATATTATCGGCAGTTATCAAATCGTGTAGCAAGGACATAGGACCGCGCGGTTGCGCGCCAAAAACTAGTTGAAAGGGAGAAAACCCTGTATGCTCGTTGGGGACCTCTCTATAGGCAAAGAGAGCCGCGGGTAAAACCCTGTCCCAATCCTGAGGATGATCCTCAGTAATCTTGCCAAGTAAGTTCTTAAGTGTTCTATTAAGACGTTCAACTAACCCATTAGACATTGGGTGATAAATACTACTGAGAGACCTTTTAATATCTAGGATAGACATCACCTGCGACATAGTGTCTGATATCAATTGAGTACCATGGTCTGACAATATTTCTCTGGGAAAACCCAAACGAGAAAATATTAGCCAAAGAGCGTCTGCGATATCGGCAGTAGATATGCTCTTTAGAAGTATAACCTCTGGCAAACGTGTGCACATGTCGACGCATGTTAGGATGAATTAATGTCCTCTGGCCGACTTAATCTTAAATGGGCCAATAATATCTATTACCATCTTCTGGAATGGTCGAATGGGAATGTCTGCAGCCTGGATAGGTGCAGCATGTTGTGGACCTCTAGATTTGACTTCTTGACAAATCTTACAAGATCGGCAATAAATTCGTATGTCTTTGTTTACGAATGGCCAAAAGAAAGCCGCTAGAACTCTCGACTTAGTGCGAGAAAAACCCATGTGTCCAGCACACTGAGAATCGTGTGCATGTTGAAGAATTAAGGCTCTCATACTTTTGGTCACAAGAATTTGAGATTGCATAGATTTGTCTGAGTGTTGTACCATACGTACTAGTATACCATTCTTCATAGTGATATAGGATTTGTGAATTGTATTTTGATTCGGATCACCGTTTTTAGCGAGAAGAAATTATTTATTTAGAGAAGAGTCCTCTTCTTGTAGTTTCACAAACGAGTCATGCGAAATCACCAAGTGATCATCTTGGCTACCAACTTCATTACTATCATTAGATGAAGTTGAAGGAATAAGAGCTTGTGCTCTTGTTACAACCACATTAGCTGTTTGGATATTATGTTCTTCCCAAGCAGCAGTTTGCTGCGGGGTACATTCCTTACCCCGTGAATACGACCGATTATAAGATCCGCAATAGGATTAGGAAGAAGACACGCGTGGACATCTCCTGTAAAGAAGGGAGTATCCATGTGGATGATAGCAGTAGGATATATCTCCAAAGTTCCACCAAATGTCCCACACTTAACCACCTTTCCCGTGGCACAGCAAGGATCTATGAGAGATTGCCTAACCCCTATAGTAGTACATCCAGAATCAAAATGTACTGAGACTGGATTATTATTCACTAGACCTTTATGTAAGATAAGAGATCCTCTCCCGTCATGCGCAACTGTAGCAGGAAGAGCGGGAAGAGGGTGACCACAAATTAGGGTAGATACTGTAGATGGCTCGAACAATGTTGAGCATTGGGGGCACTTAGCTGCTCTCCCAAAATCGAAAGCAAAGCCAGTGATAGCATTAGAGTTTCTACTATCGTTCACTTGACTACAGGCTTCCTGAGACTCATGTTGTGCAGCGTTTGCCTGACGATAAGATTTTCTTTTGTTATGTCTAGGTCTGCCGCGATTATTATTTCCCCTGTAATTATCATTATATTGCCCATCATAACCATTATTCTGGTTTGCATCACAGTTTCCATAACCATCATCGTAATATTCTTGACGGCGAGGATAATTATCTCGAGAAGAAAAACTCGGATAGTTTCTATTGTGATAACCTTTGCGAAAGTGTCTATAATTATTAGACCCAACATTACGAGGACTATCAGCTCGTCTCCAATTCTTTGAAGAAAACCCACTGTGTGATGGATTGCTTTGATATTGAGTGTAATTCTGATTACTCTTCTTATTAAAGCTTTGTTTAGCACCTTGAAATTTACGATTGTAATTAGAGCCATATGGTGCTGCCGAAGCAACTGGCAACCCTTCTTTCACTTTAGAATTGCTAACTGTAGCATGGGGATGCGCAGTTACGTACTGGCAACAATATTCCTCCATGTCTTTTATGTTTTTAGGTTTACGCTCATGAAGAAAAGCAAGGAAAGATTCGTTGACCGATGACATAACTTTGTCTCGAAGTAATAAGTCCATTAGGCCTTCATATGTTTTTTTCAGTCTGAGACAACTCAATCCAACGTGTGAATGTACGGCGTATCTTTATAATAAAGTCAGAGAAATCTACTCCATTTTCTGGCAACATTGTCTTAAGACGAAGACGATAATCTTCTTCTTTTAGTTGATATCTTTTAAGTAATGCTGCTCTGACAACATCATAGTTAGTCCTATCATGTTCCTCTATTGTCATAAGAGTAGTTACTGGTTCATCTGAAAAAAATTCCATCATTTGTTCGACATATTTTTCCTTTTTTCTTTTATGCGTATCGCATAAAAATTGGAATCTATCAAGATAATCCGTTATATCGTCCTTTAAAGGATTGAAATGAGGTAATTTGATCTTATTAGACTTCTCCTTTGTTGTATCCGAAGTTGCTTGATGAGCACCCGCATTCATCAATTTCAATTTCTCTAACTCCAAAGCTGCGAGTCTTTCATCATGTTCCATTTCTGCTTTTCTCTCTTCAGCAGCAGCTTGAGCTTGACGTTTTTTCTCCTCAGCAGCAGCTTGAAGTTTTTTCTCCTCAGCAGCAGCTTGAGCTTGAAGTTTTTTCTCCTTAGCAGCAGCAGCTTGAAGCTTTTTTTTTCCTCAGCTTCTCCTCAGCAGCAGCAGCTTGAAGTTTTTTCTCCTCAGCAGCAGCTTGAGCTTGAAGTTTTTTTCTCCTCAGCAGCTTGAGCTTGAAGTTTTTTCTCCTCAGCAGCAGCTTGAAGTTTTTTTCTCTCTCAGCAGCAGCAGCTTGAAGTTTTTTTCTCAGCAGCAGCTTGAAGTTTTTTCAGCAGCAGCTTGAAATTTTCTTTCATCTGCCTGCATCTGTAATCTTAAATTCTCAGATTCTCTGTCTAATCTTTTATTTTCCTCTTTTTTGTCTCTTTTCTTCATACTTCAATGCTTTGTCAAATTGAGCAGTTGCGAATTCTTCTAACTTCTCCTGTCTTCCCAAGGGCTTTCCCTTGTTCAATAAAGTAGTCTAGTGTAGACATTCTGTCTAACTATGTGAGATCAGACCTGAAAAATTAAATAAATTACCTTATCCCACTTTGATGGGAGACAAGTCTGTAATACTAGACTTGTATACTCACTTCACTTTATTTCACTCTCTTTGAGAGACAAGTCTTAGTCAAAGACCTTGTATAGTTACCTTGTTTCTCTATAATATTATCATTATAAATAACCTTTATATGAAAAGTGTATGATATTAGTAATAATAGTCCATGATCAAGTATATCTATAGACTGTATGACAACAATGTATTACAATAATAAATACAAAGACAAGAATACAAAACAACAACCGAAAACGTTCGCAGAAGTCAAATAAACAATACAGCGAAACTAAAAAAAAATTGTTACAAAATGTGTAATGATGACTGCGAAAATAAACAAACAAATGGCAACACTGTTATAAACACAAAGATGTATAGAAATAAATGATAGACAGAAGAGGCAGACAAATTCAAACAAATCAAATCAAAACTAAAGAACAGAAATTTTTTTACAAAAACAACGAAAAGGCACACCTCGGCACAACTAAACGTAAATAGCAACAAATATTGCTAACAAATTTCCCTGTGGAAAATTTGTATAGTCCCTACAGAAAACGCTCTCAGATAGAACCTCTTTCACGTGGTATATTCTAAAAGGAGTCACCTTCCCAACCAACCCACGGAAATACACACTAAATAAACATGTAAACAAAAACATGTATACAACAAACATGCATGGCATATGTAAATAAACAATATACAGTATGTGTATAGAGGAAGGCTCAGCTTTACACAAAATAAAGGCACAGTTTACACACTAAACAGGCCACTTATCTTTAAGCACAATCCTCAATAGCCGCAAAGATGCAGTATAATGCGGTACTACTGTCAACAACAATGGTAGACGATCCACCGTTGAAGGTCACCGTAACTTCATAACAGGCAGTGGTCTCCAAAGTGTAGCTACAAAAATCATACTCGACACCAGTTGAGACTAGAAGATCCAACGTCGATATGTTTGTAGAATGTAGTGTAAACAACCAGCGGTTTACGATCTTTTACAATGACTTGATTGAATGTAGTGTAAACAACCAGCGGTACTGTTTACAATCTTAGGTTGACAGGTAACGATGTGACTTGATAGCCCAGATATATTGCCATCATTTGTAGAACTCCAGAAATGTATAACAATGTCACTTCAATTCCGTAGCAGTTGTGGTCCATGTAACAGTAACACAAAAATGCCAACGCCAGTGTTTATGTGAGTCACCCCAGTTGTTGACCTATTTACCACTGTCTTGAAAATGTAGAAAACTCCTCACACTGGTCCACCATAAATGTAACCGCCAGAAATGTCACGGCCACCATAAATGTAACGTACTGTTTATGCGTGATGTGAAAGCTGGCACAGTGAACGTGTCGTTTATCACCTGGACTGTGTAATGTTGCGGTGTTGATGTAGGTCACCAGCGTGAGGCACTGCCAGGGGTACTATGATCACTCACACAAAACAACGTACATGTTGTAGATGTGTGGTACTGGTATTATGATGTGCTGAGTGTCGGTGTAGACGAGAACGCGAATGCTTGAATCTCTTAATAAAGTCAATAATGCACCCGTACACTCACATGCAGTAGTCAATGATGGATTGAAGACTGCTGGCACGTTTCAAACATTTATTTACGAAACTGACAGTAGCATCAACAGGACAGTCAAATCGACAAGATCAAGGAATTCACATAATAATGAATGACTGTTAAATGTCTGGTAATCAAAGGCTTGCATCATACATCAACTAGGACATACCCAAACATCATCTGTCCTAATGTTACAGTTTATAATGTAGCTTCCGTACCATTGACTCAGCGCGTCAGGTACTTAATTAGCTCTGTCGTCCAACAAACGAGCTCCTAAATTGCGTAGCAATAATACATAAGGCTGTTATTCAACTGGCATAGCCCGCCAGATATATTTCCTCTTGCTGAAAAATATTGGCCGTAATACAGGGCCTCAATATGTAGACAGCTGTGTATCCTTTGTTAGCAGGCACGATCAAACCATGCTAAACATATATACCGCCAACCTGCGGCGTCCACAATAATTTATCATCATCATTAGGCTTCTGTTCAATTGAAAACACATAGTCTCATTTGGCTAGAACAAGAAGCAAAGAAGGAATTCTGTCTCTCAAGATCTGTGAGCTTCACTCGCAGATAGGTAACTTCAAATGTTCTGCAACCAAAGGCATATTAATAAGAATGTCATTTACCTTTTACAGAATCTTCCGGATACACACTTAATAAATGTCGTCACTCTTGACGAACAAAGAATCACTGGGGAAAACATTGACATTTCAGTCATATCGAAAACTTTCCAATCCCCATGATGATATAGAGAAAATCAAACGGACATCATGTCCGACAGCCCAAAAAACACACCTCCCTGACGGAAGTTTCCTCAGTTCGCGCCCAGACAGCAGAACTTGGCAACATGCCTAGACAGCATAGAATAAAACTGAGCATCGTTAAGACAGATCAACGCAACAGGGACCCATGACTTTGAAAGAAAGAGAAGATAACCCAATTCAAAGAAAACAACCTGTCATAGAAGTTAATACCCAATTATCCAACTTTGACCAACAAAGTTTTACAACAAAAGTATTAAATAGATTTACCTATTATATACCAACCAATCGGAGGGGTTATGCAAGGCGGCGTTAATCTTTGCGTTAATACTTGCCGCAGTTTCGTGCCGCAGATCGGGAAATTATCCGGATTGCTACAATTAGTGGCGTTAAAGTTAAAATACTACGTTAATTCAGAGCAGCAGATTTCGTGCCGCAGATCGGTCAAAACGTTAATTGCACTAGTCAACAAATTTTCAAAAGTTATTTGTACCAGAAATTAAATATACCATTTCTTATTGATTTTGACATGCTGATTTCAAATATCATAATGAAATTCACCAATTGGCTCTGGGTTTTTTTTAAATGATGGATTTACATTACGGTAATACAAATAATGTATGCTTGTTTAATTCTCTGGGGTGAACAGCTAGTCTTTCTACTTTAGCATTATAAAAATTGTGGTTACATACTCAATTAATTGATGTTTCAACATAAAAGGATAGAACAAATAAAAACATTATTTAAAGTTCACATATCATGTTTTAAAAAGGCACATTTCAACCAATTCCGTCATTATTCAGTCGCTGTTCGAGCTCTCTTTGCTTGCTTCTTGTAGTCAATCGATGAGGTGTCTCTTGTCACAGTCCAACAGTAATCAGCAAGCATTAAAGGGCTCCAATTGCCTTTATACTTTGTCTCCATAGCAGCAATGTCCTGGTGAAATCGTTTACCATGCTCATCACTGACCGCTCCACAGTTTGATGTAAAGAAATCCAGATGAGAATCCAGAAAATGAATTTTCAAAGACATGTTGCAGCCAAGACTCTTATACTTCAGAAGGAGATTTTCTACAATTTCATTGTAATTATCAGATCTGTTGTTTCCAAGAAAATTGTCCACCACTGACTTAAATGCTAGCCATGCTGCTTTTTCCTTGCCATGCAACACGCAAAGAAACTCGTCATCATGAAGAAGTTTTCGAATTTGCGGACCAACAATTACTCCCTCTCTTATTTTAGCTGCACTCAGTCTTGGAAATTTTCTGATGAGGTATTTGAAAGCCTGATCTGTTTTCTTCATTGCCTTGACAAAGTTTTTCATGAGACTCAGCTTAATGTGCAAGGGTGGCAACAAAATCTTGCTGGTGTCGACAAGTGCTGGGTTCTCAACGTTCTTACTGCCAGGCTGCAATGACTGCCTGATTGGCCAATGTCTTCTGATGTAATGGTCACTTCGTGCACGGCTATCCCACTCACAGAGAAAGCAACAGTACTTGGTGTATCCACCCTGTAGTCCAAGCAAAAGAGCGACCACTTTTAAGTCACCGCAAAGTGACCAATGATGATGATCGTAGTTTATACACTTCAAAAGCTGCTTAATGTTTTCATAAGTTTCTTTCATATGAAAAGCGTGACCAACTGGAATTGACGGTAACACATTACAATTATTCAACAAAACAGCTTTAAGACTCGTCTTGGATGAATCAATTAAAACCTCCACTCTTCCGGTATGTAATTGATTTTGAGGGCTGCCATTAAACCAGAAATGTTGTGGCACGCAGAAAGGTCACCCTCTTTGAAAAAGAATGTAATAAGCGGCTTCTGGCGGTTCCTATACACAGAAATTGTAACATCGTCTGCCAGGAGATTCCACTGTTGCAATCTGGAACCCAAAAGCTCCGCCTTGTTCTTGGTAAATTCAGATCTCTTACAAGATCATTCAGTTCACCTTGGGTTATTAAGTGTGGTTTAGTGGATGTAGTTTGCTCAAAATCTGGGTCGCTTGAGGTTGATGGTTCAGGACCACCAATGTCCTCTTCTTCATCAGTGGAAGCAGCTGAAAATTATTCTGGCCCTTTAGGAACTGGTAGGTCATCGCCATGTGGTACCGGACGTATTGCAGAGGGGATATTTGGATATTCCAGAGTCCATTTTTTCTTCTTTGATATGCCTTTCCCAATTGGAGGGACCATGCAAAAGTAACAGTTGTTGAGATGATCAGTGGGCTCTGTCAAAATCATTGGGACTGCAAAAGGCATAGCTTGCCTTTTGCCAGTCAACCACAGTTTAAGATGTGCTGCACTTGTATTGCAGCATATGTGTGGCGCCCAGCTCTTATCTTGATCTCCTATTCTGCAGCCAAAATACAAACTGTACGCCTTCTTAATCACATCACATCATGTGACGTATTCTTTCCAGAACGTTGTCTCCATTACAGCTGTTCTGAACGCATCACGATTCTGGGCAAGTCGACCTGCATCAGCCAAAGACAAGTTCAGACTCTCTGTGATGTCCTGGGTCCACCGTCGTCTAGGTCGACCCCTTCCCCTTTTTCCAGGGACCATGCCTTCCATTACTGTTTTTTCCAGGCTATTATGTCTTTTTATATGACCGAAAAATTTCAGCTTCCTTATTGCGATGGTATTTAGGAGCCAATGTTCCTGTACGTTTAGTGAGTGCAGTACTTCTCTGTTGGTCTTTTTTTCTGTCCAGGGTATTGTCAACATCCTTCTGTAGCATTTCATTTCGAATGATGTAATCTTTTTTGCAACTGTTTTATTGAGTGTCCAAGTCTCGCAGCCGTATGTTGCCACTGGGAATATACATGCTCTGATCAGTTGTAACTTTGTTTCTTTGCTTGTGCCTTGCCATAGGTTTTTCATCTGTATTAGTTTATGTGAAGCAATTGCAAGTCTTCTTTTAATTTCTACTGCACAGTCGCCAGAGCTGTTGATGATTGATCCTAAGTATTCGAATTCATTAACACTTTCCAGTTCTTCGTTATCAATTTCAATTTCTGGTTTGGTCTTTACTTTGTCTGTTGTCAATACTTTGGTCTTCTTGGTGTATAGGTATAGATTCTGGGCCTCGCTGTGTTTTTTGGTGGACAGAAGTAATTGTTCAAGTCCTTCTGGGTTGGTCGATAGGAGGACTGTGTCGTCAGCATATCTGATTTCCGGGATCTGGTACCCGCCGATGTTAAATGAGTCAAACTCTGTGTGTTCTTGGTCATCTCTTCCATTTCTCATGATATTCTCGGCATAAATGTTAAACAGGTAAGGGGAAAGGGTACAGCCTTGTCTTACTCCTTTCTGTACTTCAAACCATTCTGATGTTTCCCCCTCTATTCTTACGGCTGCCTGTGGTTCTTGGTACAGCAGTGCGATGAGTTGTATAAGGTGGTTTGGAAATCCCATATTTTTCATAATAGCCCATAACTGCTGATGTTGTACACAATCGAAAGCCAGGTTGCCCTTTTTTGGCCTTCTTAATCACTTTAGTTATATTTCGTTTTTGTTATACACATGTCACCTCATGACATATATAACAGAAATTATTAGCACTGTTCACACATGTCCTAGACATTTCTAACTACGATACTTTTGATAAGGACAAATGCACTAACTAATGGCAACATTTTATCAGAGATAAGATATTTATACACAAAGGTGATGTAATCATAGGTAGGATTGCATCATCAACTTCTAGTTACATTTTTATTGGTCATTAGAAAAAATTATGCAATCGCCCACAACAGTTGCGTCATATATATAAATTGACCGTAATTAAATAAACTAGTAGCATATATCTTGAAAACTAGAGCCAATCAACATTTTTTAATGCCATTTTCGTTTTCAGCACACCAAAATTAGTTAAGATCAGCTATTTTCATTTCTGGTACATTTTGGTTGTTGACTAGTGTTGTTAGTCTCAAGGACGAAACTAGGAAAGCGCGTTAGATTTTTACGGCGGGATCATTTTCTAAGCCTTACCACTGCACAAAATTCAGCGCCCTGCTGGCGTAGAAGACGAAGAGAGGCATACACAACCGGGCGGGTTTAATTATTATTATAGGAGCCAAATCTTACTGAATTTAGCAATTATCTCACAGATTTCGCTACAAGTACTATTTATCAATTTTGTCATGATGTCAGACTGTTCATTATCTTCTATTGTTATCGTCCTCTGTCTCTATTTCCGTCAAGTTTTCCCGTTGTCAATGTCCCTCTAAGCTGTGCGCGTGCGCAAGTACACAGGTTATCACATCAGCTTACATAGAATAAATGTATTGCGTACAAAAATTTAAATTCAATTGACTTAGCTGTAAACGTTGTGTGTAATCTTTTCCTGCCAAACATGCAATATTGTTATGGCGGATATTTCGGGAAATTGCGGGCTGTAAACTAAATTGCGCGCCTATTGAAGTAATTCTCATTTTTTACCCATCCGTAATCATGGCGGGTGATTGAGAAATAATTATGCTTTTTTTTTTTATTTGGACACAATTTCTGGAACTTCTCCCATGTGTATTTCGGATGAGTATGAATAGGTATCTCATATTAATATCATCTCATCTCAACCCATAACCCGTCATGGATCGTAGGGGTGCCATGGTAGAAGCATCAGCAGACAGGGTCCTCCACTGCTCTCTATTCTCAGCAATGCTTACAAGTGGGGAAAAACCGTGTCCTGCCCATTCTTTGATGTTATCAGCCCAGGATTTTCTTTGCCTTCCTCTTCTCCGTTTACCTTCGACTGTTCCCTGGAGGATCGTTTTCGAAAGGGAGTCATGACGAGTTACATGCCCAAACCAGGCAAGCTTTCGACGTTTCACTATTGACAAAAGTGGTTCTTGGTGGCCTGCATAGGTGTTTATCTTCTCTCTCTAACATAGACATTTGTTTTGTGCTCTTTATAGCAAATGCGCAAAATTCTTCTATAACATTTATGCTCGAAAGCCTGAATCCTTCGCTCCGTATCTGCAGTGAGTGTCCAGCCCTCACACCCATACAAGAGAATAGATAATACAAGTGATTTGTATAATTTGATCTTCACAGGAAAACTGATGTTACTTTTCCAGATCACATTCAACCTTGTCATGGCAGCTGAGGCCATCTCAAGTCTTGTCTTGATTTCTTTACTTGATCTTCCATCACTACATATAGTGGACCCGAGATATTTAAAGGTGTTAACTTCTTCTAACGTTTGCCCATTTAACGTAATGTTGGTCGGAACATGTTTCTTATGGCTATTCCCCAATATCTTGCTTTTTTCTATATTAATTTCCATCCCATACGTTCTTGTTACTTTCTCCAGTCTAGAGGTAAGGTCATGAAGTTCTGATTCTGTTCCAGCTATCAGATCAATATCATCAGCAAAACGTAGATTACACAGAGGTCGGCCTCCAATCGATATGGTTGATTTATAATCGTAGAGAGCCTCCTGCATAATATGTTCTAGATATATATTAAAGAGCACTGGTGACAGGATATATCCCTGGCGAACTCCTACAGTTGTTTTGAAAAATTCTCCAATGTCGTTGCTTGCAAAAACAGCACTGCTTGCGTCCTTGTATAGTGCTTCAATGATATCTATGATGTTGGTATCAAAAATATTAATATTATAATTAATATATAATATTGTGCGTAAAAATGTCAGGTTGGAAAATATTAATATATATTAATTATATTAATTAATTATTAATATATTAATATATTAATTATTAATATATTAATATATATTAATTATATTAATTAATTATTAATATATTAATTATTAATATATTAATTAATTAGTATAATTAATATAAATAATATAATTAATATATAATTAATATAATTAATATTAATGTAATTAATATTAATATAGAGCACGCCAAAAGGAACATCAGGCAAATATACAAATACATGATATAAAATAAAAAGCAGATGAGGGCTATCACCACAGAGGGAGATCAGCCCCAAAGTCAGTTATGAATAATAATACTATTTGTATTTAGCAGTAGATACTGAGTTAAGCTCGTTACATCTGCAGATTACCTGGCAGATTTGGTTGCTCAAGTCCATACGTCCCTTAATTATGATTTGGAGAGGAGTAATATAAAGTTTATTTTGACTTTTGATTGTGCATTCCTTTGCAATACGCACAAGGACATGAATTTAAAGATATCCGTGCATTCACAAAATGTGTTGTGATAAAACAGATGTTAATTACATAGTTTAATTCAGTCCATTGGCTTTTTTCCACTTCTGCCCATGTCGTTTTGTTTTTTGCCTGGTTGCTCTATAGCTTCATAACCAATGCACATCCTGCTAAATGACGACAGGAAACATTAGTGACGTCATCAGGGGGCGTGCAGCAGAAAGAGCACAACATAAGTATTTCCCCGCCATGTTTTGGCGGGTGGCTTACTCTATAACCCATGATAACACACACACACAATCTTTCATGCAACAATCATCAGGTGCCATCTTCACATCGAAGGTCGGCTCTAACTCATTCTGTCTCTTGTCTTGATGGTGCACTCGGATACTCTTTCCTGTCCATCTCTTGATGTTATCGCCCCACTTATAGCGCTACCTTCCTTTTTGCATATTTGCCTTCATCTCTGCCATCTGTTATGGACTTTAGTGTCCGGTGTTATGTCTTTTTTACGTGGCCAAGATATTTTTAGCTGTCTAATTTTGATCTCCTTCATTAATTCTCTTGTCATTCCTATGGATTCTATGACCTCTTTATTTGTTTTGTTCTCTTTCCATAGAACGTGCCCGAATCTTCTATACACCCACATCCCAAAGGACCTCAATTCTTTCTTCTAATTGCTTGTTCATTGTCCATGTTTCTACACCATGCAGCAATGAAGAACATATATATATCTACATTTGTTGATTCTCAGTTTGAATAAGTGATTTAGGTGTTTAGATGTTAGTATCTATCTCATATTGTTGAATTAGTGATTTGGGTGTTTAGATGTTAGTATCTATCTCATATTGTTGAATTAGTGATTTAGATGTTTAGATGTTAGTATCTATCTCATATTGTTGAATTAGTGATTTAGATGTTTAGATGTTAGTATCTATCTCATATTGTTGAATTAGTGATTTAGATGTTTAGATGTTAGTATCTATCTCATATTGTTGAATTAGTGATTTAGATGTTTAGATGTTAGTATCTATCTCATATTGTTGAATTTGATTAGATGTTGTTTAGATTAGTGTTTGATGTTTAGATGTTAGTATCTATTGTTGAATAGTGATTTGTTGAATCATGATGGTTGTTTAGATGTTAGTATCTATCTCATATTGTTGAATTAGTGATTTAGATGTTTAGATGTTAGTATCTATCTCATATTGTTGAATTAGTGATTTGGGTGTTTAGATGTTAGTATCTATCTCATATTGTTGAATTAGTGATTTAGATGTTTAGATGTTAGTATCTATCTCATATTGTTGAATTAGTGTTGTTGTTGAGTGTCAAAGTTTTCGCCATTTTAACTGACTTCATGACTACGGTATAAGAAACTCGTGACTTGTTACATGATTTTCCCATTTATTCTTATCTTTAATGTTGGCTTATCGCATACTTTGCTAATTATCATTGTTTTCATTCACGAAAAATTCAAACAATCAGTTTAATGCACAGATGTTTTTGTCAATGGGAAACATATTTTCCAACCTGACATTTTTACGCACAAGGGCCATTAAAAATGAGGGTGGAAAATGGCCTGCTGTCACGATATATTTCAGATTTTTGATCATTACGTGCCAAAATAAGTGAGTGCTTCTTTCAATTGTGAGTAATAAGTTTCCATTGCGTAGTGGTATATTTGATATCCTCATTAGTCTTTATTTTAACTGACCATGATTTTCGTTAAATTATTCGTCAGTAGAACCAATTCTTATCGCATCCAGTGCTTTTGCTACTTGTTCTATAATTACCCATGTCTTACTTCCATGTGTCAAGTTTGGTTCTATGCAACACTGAAGAACTCTCTTTCTTACTTTCATTGACACAGAGTGGTTGCATAAAATACGTTGCATTTTATGGAAAGCTGCTTTTGCCTGGCCAATTCTACTTTCCCCACTGAGATGCATCTTCCATCAGATGTTATTAACGAGCCTGGGTATTTGAATCTGGTGAGTTATTCCATTTACTCTGACCGTGCATTCTGGAGAGGTCATTTTTTTTCTCCAGATTTTTTTTCCAAATTACACTTGTCTTTTTGCTATTTAGGATAAGGCCTTTGTTTTTAGTTGATGTCACTATTGTTCGAGAGCACTAAACATTTCGAAAAGAAGAATCGGAAAGACAATGGGAGGAAACCTTATTCTTGAGAACATAATGATGGGATTGTCAACAGCAAGACACATGAGTGTATGGCCCAGTCAACCAAGATTTGAATTCAGCACTAGGACAGCCACTTGTCTAGTGATAGATAGTACTGCACAGAAAACTCGATCCATATCAGCTCTATATTCACAGTGCTACTCTATACATTAAATGTAAGAGATATTCTGGGGTGTTTAACCAACTGTGGAAAATTTCGTGAAATGCCCAGCCGATAGGCAAAGTGTGGAAAAAAGGAAACAGATTATACATCCGTTAGGAACAATACTCCACATTTATATGTTAATTATTAAAGCCTATTTCGTCAGGCAGTGTGGAAGAAATATATTATCTTAACGAACGGGTGTATTAACACTATCAACCAAAAACAAAATATTCTACGCACCCTAAGATGAACAGATCTTGATTCAGTGCCCCAGACAACGGTCGAGTTCATCATGAGAACTCGTCTGACGGTGTAAACATCTAAGATGAATAGATCTCGATTCAATGCTCCAGACAACGGTCGAGTTAATCATGAGAACTCGTCTGACGGTGTAAACATCTAAGATGAATAGATCTTGATTCAGTGCTCCAGACAACGGTCGAGTTCATCATGAGAACTCATCTGACGGTGTAAACATCTAAGATGAATAGATCTTGATTCAGTGCTCCAGACAACGGTCGAGTTCATCATGAGAACTCATCTGACGGTGTAAACATCTAAGATGCGATCGCAAGAAGAAGAAGAAATGCTATGATAAACAATACTAAGATTAGAATGCGAAAGCACGAATTTCGTATAATACGAAATGCCGAAAAGAGAGAGACTCTGGGAAGGTTAAAGCGGCCTGCATGATGCTGATCACATCACCCCTAAGTGTGCCAACGGTCATGAAAAAATGGACCTGACATCCATATTCCCAATACGCCTCAGTGAGGGTGTAACGAGATAATTTTTTTTTTCCTTTTCCCTTACGTCTGATAGGGGCTGATCCTCATTATCAGTTTGCCTCCTGTTATAGTGCCCTGTACAGAGTTTTCTATCACACACCAGTACTCCAAACTCAACACCATCAACACCGTCCTTCCAACATATACACTTACACAATGAGAAAGTTTGTTGATTTGGTCCAGTTGAGTGAATTTGGAGAGATAATCTCAATTCTTCATTTTCAGCAGTCTAGAGCTCTGTGTCCCTTTCCATATAGTGCACACTTTAATTTGTAGTTTCTCAAAGTGAATTGTTCACCGGCATGACGGGAAACATTCATAGAAGCTTCGAATCTTCAGGTACTGGTGTGGATCTCCTGTTCTGGTCATGCAGGGGTATGCGGAAATGATAGAGCTGACATACTAGCTTCGAAAGCACCCATACTGAGGACACTGGATATGGATAAGTAGAAATACTAAAGACAATTAATGATCGCTTGTTAGAGAACGATACTGCAACAAGATGATTGATCGAGGCTAAGACCTGCTGGAATTGTGTGAGACTAGCAGTGATGGATGTATAAGAGGATGCATCCATCGTGTTTACAACCAGCGCACTACAGGAACAGTTAGCATTCATAACAGTAGACTGAGCACGTATGGGTTTGCCCGGAGTCCAATGATGTTGATTCTGAATAACAAGCTTCCATTTCATGTATTTCACTGGGATTTTTTTTTAAATTGTTTTTTTTTTAAATATCACCTACTGGCTTTTGAGCGTCCGATTGGCAGAGTAGTTAAAGCGCTGGACTCTAGCGGCAAAGGCACCAAGTTCGAAACACGGTGGCGTCACGCTCCAATATACCCCTCTGTAAATGGGTAACTGACTCTGCTCTTGAGTTAGGGAAGGCAAAGCAGCGAGGAAGGGAACTGGTCACCTCTCCTCATAAAAAAGTTAAATCTATTCTTGTGAAATCTCTAACACGTCACTCCCTTATGGCAGTATCTACTTTTGTACTGCCCTCAACTGTGGCTTTTATCTTTTGATCTCAAAATGCTCCTCTTGTATACTGCGGAAGTCAGGCTCTTTCAAAACTGTTTTCATGCCTCTATGTTATCTCTGTTTTAATAATGTATTGGTGTATCAACATTTGTCAGTTCGAAAATTTTCCAAGTGGGGCGAGTTGTTTAGAAACCCACGCAAGAATGTCGATAGCAGTTTTGAAAAAGCAACACATTTCATAACAAAGTTTTCTCAATTTTTTAAAATGCCCCCGGCCATCAAAAGTTGGCGATTATGCATTACATGTCCCCTTTTCTGTGCTGCAAATACTGCGTCACTTATGCAGGCTATGGCTTAAAGCTTTATCACTCCTTATTAGGCTTAATACCTTTATTTGCTCATTATAACATCTCGTTAAGGAGAGTGGTAATTGTGGCACCAAGAGCCGCGAGAACAAACGGAAGCAGTTCATAAAAGGGACGATGAATTTATTGCTGCTGGTTGGTCGAACATGTCGCGTGAAACAATGATCGCAGCTTGGTAGATGTGCACCTCCGTTAAAATCACTCTTGTAATGGATTGAAAGAATTATCTCACATCAGACATGGAAGTGCAAGCAGGGTGGAACCATAGATAAAAGTAAGGTTAATGAGGTGTAGAAGGTCATGCTGAACTTCTGATGAATGAAGAACTTATTTAGCTGACAAATTAGATGAAAAAAAAAAACAAGATTAGAACATAAAGACAAAAAGAAGGATAGATCTGTCCAACAATCTATAAAGAAACGGCTGTACTGTCAAGTGGAACTTCGAACACTACAGAATAATACACTATTGATAAACAGCCTAATCGTACCAACTCTTCGTTATGAGTGTCAAGAAGCTCACTTTCTAAAGCACAGAAAATGAAGATCACAATATACTAGAAGAAATGCTCGAGAATAGGTGCAGGCGTCATAATAATAGACAGAAGGAAACACTAAGAAAGCAGGATATTGAAAAAAATATCTCCATGCACTAGATACATAGAGTAAGGTAATGGCAAGGTATCACAATCAAATCAATTACCAGATTTATTCAGCTCCCAGCGCCTACTTTAAAAACATTTTGATACAGGTGTGTGTTTACTTCTTGCTTTACAAACATTTCCTGTCGAAACAAAAACTTAGCACCAATTTATGCGCCTGAGCAAATCTAAAACAAACTCATAAAAAAGGCCGAGAGAGAAAGGGTTTATAATGTACGCTAAGATTGTGTGATTCGTATCATAACGTTGATGATTATTAACATGATTATGATAAACCTCACTCTAAGTTAGTCCAACCCGTTGAGTATTCGAAATAATAATATTGTTGTTTATTTCATGCCATAATTGTTGTTACAAGTTTAATTAATATTATCATTAATTTTGAACAAAAATGCTCTTAGAAAAAAAATAATGTTCCTCATCGTATTTTTGTTTACCTAGGATGACATTTGCTGAACGTGAATTTTTATTCAATGCGCAATGTCATAGAACGTTTGCTGCCAGAAATAATGAGACTTGAATTAACAGTCTATACATTTATCTTTCAGAACTGACTAATGAGAACTGATCAGCTTTCCAAACCATGAAAATAATGCGCGCCAAATATTTTCAAGCAGAACTGAAGTAAAAAAGGTAGTCCCATAGCCGATACTGCTGTAGGGGAGTGAAGTGTTAGAGACTTCACTATACTAGGTCCAGCATTGAGAGGTGGGGTGGTGACCAGTTCCCTTCCTCGCTGCCTTTTCCTTTCCTAACTCAAAGTCAGGTACCCATGTACAACTGGGTAGACTGGAGCGTGTCAGTACCATGATTTGAACCCGGCACCTTTGCGCTCTAACCACTCTATCGATTGGACGTTCAGGGCTGAGGTACTTATGGTTGCTAAAACATATTTGTCAGAACTGACATTACTGAACGTGAAGACGCCGATCCTCAGTACTGATACACTGTGCACATACAAAGTAAAACTACATCCGTGTTACATATATATGCTCTAAAATTCTGTATAACAGAATGATTAACATTGCAGATAGAAAGATATTTCTTGCTCATTGACTGTTTAGTTCTAGATATAGTAAGAGAGGTCGAGTGGCTAAGAGTTATGGCATCCGCCTTTAATTTATAAAGGAAGTAAGTTCTCTTTCAGTACAAGGGACATGGAATTTTTTTTTCACAACCAGTGATTCCTAATGATGTCCTATTTCCCCCTGAAGTCCTGGGTAGTGCCTAGCCTTCTCAGATAAAATCAAAAAAAAGGAGGTCCCTTGTGCAAGCTGCTCACATTAAAAATTATTCGGCAGTTGCAAATCATAAAGAGTAGGCCATACGGCGGCCGCTGCCTTGGCAAAATGTAAAAAAAAATTAGGAAACCTACCCACCACAAAAATATTTATAGAATGTGTGATTCCTGTATACACACATTGGGATTCTCGCCGGTGCTACGGAGTTCGTGCACTGTGCTGAGATCCTCCCTGTGTGATCTATGGCAGGATATCGGAGCAATAATGGTGTCCGAGTGCAATGAAGGTGGTCCTTAAAAAAACTAGACCAAACCGAGCCAAAGAAATGATGGAACCGTATTTTGTAAATTACATTTATTGATTTTGGTTTTGTAATTCTATAGTGGGCGAATTGAAAATTAAAAAAAACATTTGTTAAAGAAATACATTTGTGCAACATAGGACAATTTGTTGTGGGCACGGTTTTAACAGCACGTAACCTGCCCTCGTTTTTCTGTCTCGTCCTTTTCTTCTTAGACTTGCTGTCTGAAAATTGAAATGCAGCTCTAATGGAACTCGAGCACTTTCAATCTTGCGCCTCCCTGCTACACTGTGATATATTGCTTCCGGTTCATTTCTTAATGTTGTCTTGCCTGTTTTTTGTTTTGTTTTAAATTTGCTGCTTATTTGGATCACGTTTTTTTTCGTTTGTCTGTCTTCTTTTTAATTTGAAATATAATAAAACAATACATTGCGCGACAATGGATGGACCACAACTACAAAAACGTCCAGTTATCAGCCCACCACTTTTACCTATTACGCCACAGTACCACTTAAAATAAGTAATCGTGAATTGTAATTGAACACACAGCCATCAAAATGCTGTCGGTTTTACTCTATATATTCTTTATTATTAGTATTATTAATATTATTTTTCTTACTGTTCGATGTATGCATTAGTGTTCCATACTTAGGAAGCATAGCAACACCAGACGACGGAACAAGCAAAGACAACGGTAGCAGAATGAATAAAGCCAGATAAGCCTTAACCAACCTAAACAACATCTAGAAAGAACAGTACAATCACCAAATTAAAAATATATGAGACCTGTGCAGTCCTACAGTCCTGTATTTCTGTACCACCGTATGCTGGAGAGTAACAGAAAAGAACATCCAAATAGTCGTTAGTCCACACAACCTGCCTAAGGATAATTCTTCGAATTTTCTGGCCGACGAGCATCACTAACCAAAAACTGCTACCTCTGAGCCACCAAGAAGACATGCGCACCATCATAGCAGGTAGATGCTGTAATTGGGTTGGCCACATCCTCAGAAGAGATTCTGACACCATCACCAGACACCATAACCAGACACCATCACCAGAACTGTCATGATATGGACTCCAGAAGGAAAGTGAAAGCAAGGACTGTCAAAAGCCACCTGGCGTAGAACAGTGGAGGCAGAGATGCTGAGTATGAACCAGAGCTGGGGCACCACATAAAGAATGTCTGTCGACCGAGCACAGTGGAGACAGTTTGTTGCTGCCATACAAGACACCACCAGGTGGGATAGTCACTGATTACTTTGTCAGTCTGTGGCCAAGGACCAAAGTGGAGATAATTTGTTGCTGCCACACAAGACGCCACCAGGTGTGATAGTCACTGATTACTTTGTCAGTCTGTGGTCAAGGACCAACGAAGAAGAACACAGAAACTTAGTTACATTAATTGTGATAACTGCTGTTTAACTTTGTCACTTCATTATATTTGCTATTAAATCGAGATTCCACATTCTGCTAGAATACCAATCGATGAAGCAATCATCTTACATAGAAATCTTCATTAAGAACTGACATTCCTTGGCGTACGCAACACATTCCATTGAGGTTCTTCCCGTTCTCTCCCCCCCCCCCTCCACCCTTTCCCCCCGCCCCCCATTTTCTTTACGGCAAACATACATTGAATACTTAATTGTCAGCTATGTTTATTCATTCAATTAAAGACAAAGAAAATTGAAAATTTAATTTTTTTTTCAATTGGCAACTTAACTTTACTTTCAAAATTCAGACTTAAGCGAATCACGAAATGTCAAATTGTGGATGAAATGTTAACCAGAGGTATAAAAAACGGTCAATTTTCATTATCTTTATAATAACCCACATACCGCGCTAATCCAAACTGGCCAGAAATCGATATGGTCTCTTTATCAATATTTCAGAAACCAAATACCGTATCACGCAATTCATCTAAAACATGAAGCCTGGAGGGCATTCCAGTTTGACTTAATCCATTAAGACTATTTCACTGGGAACAGTTTCTGTAGGTTAACTTGGAATGGAAATACATATGGTTTCAGAATACAAGTATTATGAAATTTGGCCTGTCGCTTTCTGTTTCAAATTATTTGGATTTATTGTTATTGCTGAACAGAATCAACATCATTGCACTCCGGGCAAACCCATAGGTGCTCAGTCTTTCTCAGTATATGTTGACGAGTGTGAATGCTAACTGTTCCTGTAGCTCGCTGGTTGTATACATGACGGATGCATCTTCTCATACGTCCAACTCTGCAAGCCTTACGTTTGATGCCAATTTCCAAAAGTCTTAACCTTGCGGTGTCATTCTCTAACAGGCGATCATTAATTGTTCTCAGTATCTCTCCTTTATCCATATTAAGTGTCCCCACTGTGGGTGCTCTTGATGCTAGTCTGTCAGCTCTCTCATTATCCCTGCATGACCAGGACAGTAGATCCACACCAGTTCCTGCAGATTTGAAGCTTCTATGGATGTTGTCCATTCATGCCGTAGCCAACCATTTTGAACCTTTCGAAGCCTGGATTGAGAGTCAGACAAAATGACTGCCTTTTTTAATGACGTTTAAGTTAGCCACTTTAAGGCTGCAGTAGCATTCTATCTCCTTGTGACAAAATAACCTAGAGTGTCACATTTACTTGTGCCATTCTTTAATTCATTCTGTGCTCTTAACTTCCTTTTTTCTCACCTCTGACAGTATTTGGTATTTTCAATTCATTGTTTCCGCTCCCTTACTTCAGTTCTTGTCATGTAAGGATTTCATCGACCATCCTTGCTGATTATTGTAATCAGTAGCTTTCGTATGAATCCATATTGACACCTGATCTGTGGAGTGAAATGCTCCTTACATATTAATCGTAACACATTTCCGACCAGACAGTGCATGGGAGCGCCTGATTAATAAATAAACAACCTTGAAATGGCCACAGTCGATTGTCTTATCACTGATAATATTTTCTGTCGGGCCAGATTTTTGCTTGATAGCGTTTGATGGACAAGGTAATTGATGTAATCATTTCCAGGCAGACTTGTTGTATGCAATGGTTACGATAGTTATCCATCTTGAAAGAGATTGTCTGGGATGGATCTCTGTAGTCGTGGGTGTAAACATGATCGTTATTAAACGGAAGAGATAATACCTTAAATGGGAAGTGACTTGTAAACATCACATTTGGTCTGTCACACAGGAATTTTCCATGAGAATGGGTGGTGGGAATATACCACCCTCGGAAACGATTACATTATTTCGTACACCGACAATCCCATTTGTTATCTAAAGTGCGTAGCTTTAATCTGCTACCACATTGATATTTACATGGTCGTTTTGGGCACGGCATATGCAACATTTAACAACTTATCAAAATAACCAGGGTTTCTTGTTCCACCCCAGACAGAAAATCGAAGGTAAATAAAGCCATACTGGCGATAAGACAACTCATTGAGGGCATCTTCGCTTTTACGTGTTAATCTTGGTGCTCCAATTGACTGTCGTTATCATCCCATAAACACCCGGTACCACTACATGAAATTGACCACCATGACTTAAGGTCAATATTGCCCCGCAGGTGACTAATCTCACCAAAGTTGGCCAAATATTCCCAGACTGAATGAAGAAAGTGTAAACAATGAGTCGAAAATAGCAAACACTTTCAAAGGTGGGAAATAGAAACGGAAGAGCACAAAATAAATTCAAGAATAGAACAGGAAAATTTAACGAGTGAGGTGATTTCGTCACAGATATACAAGTTTGTGGTGCAAGTTGCCAGCAATCTACCTTGACTTGATAACCTTAGCAGTTACCTCGGTGTGATAAAATGTCTGTACGTGTACTTTTGTGTGATCACTCACACCTTCAGCCCTACGGCAGTATCATTTCTTCTTCATTTTTGTCTCCGATCGCTTATTATTTTGCATTTTTTTGCCCTTTCATACATTATTTTGCTCTATGCTGGATCTAGTATGGTGAAGTCTCTAACACTCCACTCCCCTACAGAAGTATCTGCTATGGGACTACCTTTATCTTTTTTTTACGCAGACGTATTTACGTTCCGCCAGGTGAACTGTGGTATTATCGTAACAATACCCGGTCATTATCACCGGTCAGCTGTAATACGTTTATCTCATTGAATCAGTCTGGCCACCTTTGATAAGAGACGATCCTCGTTTGACAATATGGTCTCGTACGAGGATGCATGAGATAATCGTTTCATGGGACCATATCTGTGTGTCTTTATCAGAGATAATTTGTCTGGGTAAACAATCTTGACGGAAGGCGCTTAGACAGGTAATCAGTTCACACATTTGTTTGTGAGAGTGCACAAGATGTCACCGGAAATATTACGTCTTATTATAAAGAGGTCACGCGTGGGAATATTACATTTAGTATTTTAAACACGCGGGGAAAATTATGAATTTTAAACACTCCAACCCACGTAGTGCGAAAAGAGCTTACGATTGGATTGAAGTGAGAGCCGGAATATACAATGAATCTCATTGGCAAGTTTGCCAGGAAGTACAATCTGTGATTTGGACTGGAAACTGAAAATAAAATCAAGCGACCTCAGACATACAGAACAGTCAGCTTCGCAACTTCAAACGAGCAACTCCCAGAAAGAGAAGGATCGGAACTAGAATTCCAAATTTAGAAGTGACAGATCGAAGTATTTGGGAAACTTAAAACCTTAAAGCCCGCCTTTATAAATACAAAACTGTAAACTTAAGGGACCAGGACTTTAAATACAGAGTCTGGAAACCTAAAGGAATTGGATAACCCGTCAAAGGAGAATTATTACAGTTTCCCAGACCAAGTGTATTGCAGAACACCCGTCGAATAGGAATTACTAGTTTCCAAGGCCAAGTGTATCACAGAACACCCGTCATAAGAAGGAATTACTATACTTTCCCAGACCAAGTGACTCGACAGCATATAACCTAAATTGCTCGTGTCCATCAGAAAACTGTGCGAGGAGATTGTGTATAACCAAATTTGGGGTAAGTTGTGAACAGTTCTTTAACAAATGGGAATTAACATGTTTTCTTGCTAAGTGGTTATATATGAGGCTGGCAACCTCAACATACGAAAATAGTATATTCATAAACCACTACAACAAGCGCTGGTGATTGTTTCTCGCTAGTCGTGTGGAAAACCGACAGCAGAGGCGACCACAGACTCCGACTGGAGCCGTGATGAGTGATGATTACATCACATGTGCCTCAAGTGTATCATATCATTTTGTGAGATACATGTAGCTTGTTAATGTTAGTTCAGGCACAAATCATTATTCGCGCTGTTCAGACACATTTTCCCAGTTAATATCCAGGGGAATATTGGTGAATTTTAATCATCTTTCTTGAGCTACGTTGTGTACTCAAGAATTTAATTCTTCTGAGAGATTAACATTGGTGAGTGCACAGCGAGAAGATGCGCCTGTTAAGCTTCCAACTCAGTGTACTTAGCCGAGGCATTTGTCTTTCTATTTTTTCTAAAAAAAGTACGTGGTTAAAAGCATCAGACGGTTTGAAGTACTAACGCTACGGCGCCGCTAGTATGCGGAGAAGTGCGCTCATCACCAAAAAGAAGTGACGGAAACCACGGCGACAGCACTCAACTAGAGTTAAGTTTTCGCGTAAAATAGGTGAAAGCAACGGACTTTGATAAATCCTCACTTACGTCTCCGTGACGAAAACTTGTATTTACAGCAAAATGTCACCAATCTTTCCATATTTATGTTAACTGTTAAAGACTAATTCATTATTAAAATTTTTACATTTTGTTTTAAAACTAAACAAACATAGTCGCTTCAGTTTTTATATGTATGAAAGCAAACGTATGAGCCAGAATATTTAATATATATATATATATATATATATATATATATATATATATATATATATATATATATATATATATATATATATATATATATATATATATATATATATATATATATATATATATTTACCTCTAAACAGAGCTATACCATTATAAGAGAAATTCGCTGAATTAACTCAGCTGGGGGCTTGAACGGGCTAAAAACCATTGCTTAAATCCTTCACAAAAGGCGACGGACAGATATAAGTTAACCATTGCTCAGCGCTATGCCGCATGGTTCTTGACTTCTGAATTATCTTGTGAACGCTCCTTTCGGATAGAAGCGTTATTACACTTCTATCTACATCTCTGCCAAGAGTAATCTTGTGTGAAGGTAAACACCTTTGACGACCCAGTTTAGATACTCTTGAGTTTTGGCCACTGTTGGACCACTACTGCATGACAGTATGGCTTCTATACAGCAATGTCACACATACAAAACCCTTCAGGGTCCCCTTATTACAAGACATCCGTGAACAATTATCTTTCCTTAGTAGGCCAGAAAAACGGGGCGTTAAC
This sequence comes from Oreohelix idahoensis, assembly GCA_024509875.1. Lineage (NCBI taxonomy): Eukaryota > Metazoa > Mollusca > Gastropoda > Stylommatophora > Oreohelicidae > Oreohelix > Oreohelix idahoensis. The sequence goes on from JAMPIV010000888.1 coordinate 94,206, forward strand.
TGTTACTCTTTGTGACAACGTATTCGTGTTAATGTGTATTTGCCACTTATCTTGACACAACATACCCCAGTAAAAGATAACTAAAAAAAAAAACTGACTTGAACCATCAGTAGACATTTACCGACAGTTTATCAGCTCTGATACGTAATTTCAGCACAATCAATGAAATGTATCGTTTAAATTTCGACTGTTAATTTAAAATTTTGATTCCACCGTAATACAGTACATACATACTTGTTAACATCCCAAAAATGCCCTTTCCTTTGCTATTTACTCCTAAATTTATCTTAGGGGTTCCTGGAGACCTTGGTCGATCATTAGTATGGTATCTCGACTAAAAAGGTTGAGAACCTTCCGTCCCAGTACATTTGAGATTAATCTACCTTCAGTCCGTGCTCGTGTTATGTGGAACATATAATTTGTCTGCTTTAGCCGTTTCCTGGCGCGGCTAGAAATGATGGTGTGGTGGCATGATTGTAACAACATTGATAGTAATGATGTTTTTACACAATTATCAACTGCCGCCATCTACCAAGGTAATTTTATTTATATCTCTCTAATAGACATCTTGCCGTTCAAAACTAACTGCCTAACGGATACATTTCCTATAGAGTTGTTTTATGTGATTCTCACTAGCAGGACACCGATTTTTATAGTGTATAGTTTGGCTCCTTCATCATCATCATCAGTATCATCATCATCGTCGTTATCATCATCGTCATCATCTCATCATCATCAAAATAATCAACATCACCGTCATCATCATCATCACCGTCATCATATCATCATCAGTATCCTCATCATCATCTTCATCATCTCATCATCATCACAATCATCAATATCATCATCATCATCACCACTTTTCAGCTACCCGTGGAGCCCAAGTCTTCAAAACAAACATCCCACTCCTGTCCAATGCCATCCGTTAAAGTTCTTTCCATATCTTCTTTATCTCTTGCATTAAGTCTCCAGTTCTCGTCTTTATGTTTATTTGTTTTTTTCGCTCCTCTATTTCCTTTACCTGGGGGGTTCCAACAGAAAGATGGCCGTGTGATATGCTATCAGTTTCTACAGGATGGGTTATCAGCTGGTTGTCTGAAAGTACGTCCTCTCTAAGGTTTTCTCCTCACCTGAGGTTTTTTAAGATAACAGTTTCTACAGGATGGGTTATCAGCGGGTTGTCTAAAAGTACGTCCTATCTAAGGTTTTCTCCTCACCTGAGGTTTTTTAAGATAACAGTTTCTACAGGATGGGTTATCAGCTGGTTGTCTAAAAGTACGTCCTATCTAAGGTTTTCTCCTCACTTGAGTTTTTTGAGGATAACAGTTTCTACAGGATGGGTTATCTGCTGGTTGTCTGTAAGTACGTCATATCTAAGGTTTTCTCCTCACCTGAGGTTTTTGAAAATAACAGTTTTTACAGGATGGGTTATCAGCTGGTTGTCGGAAACTACGTTCTATCTAAGGTTTTCTCATTACCTGAGGTTTTTGAGGCTTACAGTTTCTACGGGATGGGTTATCAGCTGGTTGTCTAAAAGTACGTCCTATCTGAGGTTTTCTCCTCACCTGAGGTTTTTTGAGCATAACAGTTTCTACAGGATGGGTTATCAGCTGGTTGTCTGAAAGTACGTCCTATCTAAGGTATTCTCCTCAGCTGAGGTTTTTTAAGATAAAAGTTTCTACAGGATGGGTTATCAGCAGGTTTTCTGAAAGTACGTCTTATCTAAGGTTTTCTCCTCACCGAGGGTTTCTGAGGCTTACAGTTTCTACAGGATGGGTTATCAGCTGGTTGTCTGAAAGTACGTTCTATCTAAGGTTTTCTCCTCACTTGAGGTTTTTTAGGCTTACAGTTTCTACAGGATGGGTTATCATCTGGTTATCTGAAAGTACGTCCTTTATAAGGTGTCCTCCTCACCAGAGGTTTTTGAGGATAATAGTTTCTACAGGATGGGTTATCAGCTGGTTGTCTAAAAGTAAGTCCTATCTAACGTTTTCTCCTCACTTGAGGTTTTTGAGGATAACAGTTTCTACATGATGGGTTATCAGCTGGTTGTCTAAAAGTACGTCCTGTCTAAGGTTTTCTCCCCACCTGGACGGTCTGAACACGTGTTTGAATCTAAAGTCTAAAAGACGCAATTTGTAGTTTTTAAAGAAAAAAATTACGCCACTAGTTGACACAATGTAAGGAAATGGACGAAAAAACGACCTTAGCTCTTGTTAGAAACAGACGTATCTTGGACGTTCTACGGTAATTAGTCGTTTTAGTTTGAATATAGCGGCAAACGCCGTGAACGAAGGTACAAAAACAAATTTCAAAACTAATCTTGAAAAAAGTAGGTTTTTTCTTAATAATAAGTTTAGGAGAATAAAAATGAGCTAGTTGGATAGCCCATCTTAACCTGAGAAATAATATACTTTTAATTACACAGACGGACAGATAACACGGAAGATATTGACGAAAGACCGTATTGTTCAATACAGACTAGCAGACAGTTATTTGTGCATATTTCTCACAAAATTCACTTTTGACGCGTCCTTGAGCCTAACGCATAAAAACAAACTGCATGTGGACTAGGGGCAGGATAGGAGGATAGTAGCTAAAAATAACTTAGCATAGAATCTTAGAAGTAGGGGGAGACAAAATTTGTGTAGTTTTTTCTTGTAGTTAGTCCAAAAACAAGTGTAATTTTGGGAAAAACCAAGTTGGGACGGACAGACCGACAGAAAAATACTACACACTAGACTGAAACTGGACCTAAATTAGACATTGTAGTTTGAATATTTGAAAGGTAGAGGGGAAGTCCGCTGATTGGACGGAAGCGTTCATATTATAGAAAGAAAGACGCCCGCTAGTGCCATTTTTTAAAAGACTGTCCATATACACAGTTCGTTAATGCTAGAAGAGTGATTTCTAGGAAATATTATATATTATCAGTGGGACGCCATAATCTAGCCAGCAGCTCAGCTGAGTTTTGCTAGTACAACGTAACTGTGTTTTCAAATTTGAATTGTGGTAAGGGAAAAAGCATTTACCTTTTTTATTTAATATTTTTGAGTGATTGATACTGCCATGGCATGAAAAATGATTACGACAAGTGAGTGCTTATTCTAGGTCCCCAGCGACAGTCCAGGGCCTAGAGGCAAACAAATAATATAGGAAAACATATTTAAGACTATAGAAGACAGATCTATATTTGAGATCAGTGGGAACATATCACCCACCTTATTGGATGGAAAAGGAGACTAATGAACATATTGCGGATGCAATGCCGTCAAGGGAAACTAGTGCTATTTGATACCACCTGGGTGAGATGTGCTGAGTTGGTCAGAAAGATCTGACCCGGTCTTTGTAATTTTTTTTGCTTTGAAGAGGTCCAAGAGTGGATGCCTAAGAAGCCTACCATTTTACTCCAGCGACTGTGAGGAGTGGGCCACTTGAATTCTTTACTGCATCGACACAGGCCAGATAAGTTGAAAACCTGGCCTGCTGTGGATTCATCAAACTTATCCACAATAAAATAAATAAACAAAATCCTGGTGTATAAAAACTATACCTCAATTCCATATTTCAAAGACAATGACCATTATAAACAGAGATCGGGAATGATGACACCACCCCGACTAGACATCCAGTGCTAGTTTTCCAAAGACACTGTAGTTAGTGTTAATATTAACCAATGTAACAATATATCTATGTACAAAATTTTCATTTTGATTATTCAATATATATATATGCACTTTTATTGACAAATACATATTGTTTCATACGTCCTGACCAGAAGAAAAATTTGGTTCAGGACTAAATAAATTTAAAAAATTGTCAAATTTAAATTCTAAAGCCAGTGTTAGTTGATTTGATCATAGAGCTTATTATTATTAGAATTAGTGTTTACATGTGTGTGTCTGTGTATTTAATTACCTACACATCACATTTCATTAACCTAGACATTAAACGTAGCTAACATACATAATAGTAGAATAAGTCTGTTTGAGGTCATAAGTGGTAGCAGAAAGGCATTCTGTAACTCACATAAACTGTTATCTTCAGGAGCCTTCACAGCTGACCTCATCCAGTTTACTAGGTAACATAACAACCACGCAATAACATCAAAACCCACTACAGTTATCAGCGGGTTGTCTGAAAGTACGTCCTATCTAAGGTTTTCTTCTCACCTGTGGTTTTTGAGGATAACAGTTTCTACAGGATGGGTTATCAGCTGGTTGTCTAAAAGTACGTCCTATCTAAGGTTTTCTCCTCACCTGAGTTTTTTTAGGATAACAGTTTCTACAGGATGGGTTATCAGCTGGTTGTCTGAAAGTACGTCATATCTAAGGTTTTCTCCTCACCTGAGGTTTTTGAGGATAGCAGTTTCTACAGGACGGGTTATCAGCTGGTTGTCTAAAAGTGCGTCCTTTCTAAGGTTTTCTCCTTACCTGAGGTTTTTGAAAATAACAGTTTCTACAGGACGGGTTATCAGCTGGTTGTCTGAAAGTATGTCCTATCTAAGGTTTTCTCCTCACCTGAGGTTTTTGAGGATAACAGTTTCTACCGGATGGGTTATCAGCTGTTTGTCTAAAAGTACGTCCTATCTAAGGTTTTCTCCTCACCTGAGGTTTTTGAGGATAACAGTTTCTACAGGATGGGTTATCAGCTGGTTGTCTGAAAGTACGTCCTATCAAAGGTTTTCTCCTCACCTGAGGTTTTTGAGGCATACAGTTTCTACCGGATTGGTTACCAGCTGGTTGTCTGAAAGTACGTCCTATCTAAGATTTTCTCCTCACCTGAGGTTTTTGAGGATAACAGTTTCTCAGGATGGGTTATCAGCTGGTTGTCTGAAACTACGTTCTATCTAAGGTTTTCTCCTCACCTAAGGTTTTTGAGTCATACATTTTCTACAGGATGGGTTATCAGCTTGTTGTCTAAAAGTACGTCCTATCTGAGGTTTTCTCCTCACCTGAGGTTTTTGAGGATAACAGTTTCTACAGGATGGGTTATCAGCTGGTTGTCTGAAAGTACGTCCTATCTATGGTTTTCTCCTCACCGAGGGTTTCTGAGGCTTACAGTTTCTACAGGATGGGTTATCAGCTGGTTGTCTGAAAGTACGTCCTATCTAAGGTGTCCTCCTTACCAGAGGTTTTTGAGGATAACAGTTTCTACAGGATGGGTTATCAGCTGGTTGTCTAAAAGTAAGTCCTATCTAAGGTTTTCTCCTCACTTGAGGTTTTTGGGGATAACAGTTTCTACAGGATGGGTTATCAGCTGGTTGTCTAAAAGTACGTCCTATGTAAGGTTTTCTCCCCACCTGAGGTTTTTGAGGATAACAGTTTCTACAGGATGGGTTACCAGCGGGTTGTCTGAAAGTACGTCATATCTAAGGTTTTCTTCTCACCTGAGGTTTTTGAAGATAACAGTTTCTACAGGATGGGTTATCAGCTGGTTGTCTGAAAGTACGTCCTATCTAAGGTTTTCTCCTCACCTGAGGTTTTTGAGGATAACAGTTTCTACAGGATGGGTTATCAGCTGGTTGTCTGAAAGTACGTCATATCTAAGGTTTTCTGCTCACCTGAGGTTTTTGAGGCTTACAGTTTCTACCGGATGGGTTATCAGCGGGTTGTCTAAAAGTACGTCCTATCTAACGTTTTCTTCTCACCTGATGTTTTTGAGGCATACAGTTTCTACAGGATGGGTTACTAGGTCCCGTGCTCAACCCTCCTAACTGGTCTTTTACGACATGCCTGGCAGGTTACAGTATTACTATTCTTTGCTCTCCCTTCGATCCGCGGAAACATATGATTCGTGTCAGTCAGTGGATAAGTGTAAATCATTAATAATCCCAGATGTTTGTCTATGCGTATATATATATATATATATATATATATATATATATATATATATATATATATATATATATATATATATATATATATATATATATATATATATATATATATATATATATATATATATATATATATATATATATATATTGTCATTGCTTGCTTACTCCGGCTAAACAGTTACACTCATTCACGCATCCACATATACAAACATAATATTTGCAACATAATTAAAACATATGAAGTTATATGCATGCACTCACTTACTGGCACTCGTAATATCATGCAGGTAGTGTTTTCAAATATAGCGTTTAGGCAGGTTGGGGTCATTATGTGTAATCCAATACCTCACATCTTACTTAACACAACGTCGTGCACTGGATTTGGCAACCGATGCACAATCTCCAGTGCCTGTCATTATTTGGTTCACATAACACGATGTCAGTATATATTTACGGAAAATTAGTGACCCTGACGGTTTCTTCATGTGAAACAAATTGGTCACTAAAGCCACGGTGCACAAGCATATGAATGGTTTATGCTGCGTCCTGCACGGGGACCAGGTAGTTTTGGATCTATGATGATGATAATGTTGACGATGATGATAGTGATGATAACAGTTTCATTTTATTTGCGTCAGAAATTTGGGTACTTAATTCCATAATGTTAATGTACTATTGATTTCTTCCCACTGGTTCACTCGACCTCTACAGAATGATGGGGTACATCACTAATGCGAACAAATGCCTGTAGTGTCAGCTGTGAGCCTATGACGAGGGAAACATTCCATAACTTTTACAATCACTACATCTTAATTAGGAAGAGGAAAAAAAGAAGTGAAATTAATTGTAAATGTTGACCGACATTCAGATCGCCTGTGATGTTTACCTTGCGTTGTCAATTTCCAATAGGCCTGTAACAACAAAATCGATCCATTGAAGTCTGCGGAATCATCGCACGGCGCCGGTGAATGCAACATAAAATTAGATCAGTTTTAATCTATGCAATTTAGATGATGTCTATTTGATTATAACCATCAGCATCACCCTTCAAGCGCCCTCAAGGAGCCATTAGTTCAAGGTCTTCCATTGCCTACCTCATCCCTTTCATGTCTGCCTCCAGTTCTCTTCTCCATATGTTTTGTTTTAGTCTACCTTCTCTTACTCTGTGGATTCCATAATAAAGCCTGCCCTGTAATGCTATCAACAGATTTTCTCAATGTTCGTCTATGTGATTCAGTTTTGTTAAATTAATTGTTTTTTAAGTGGTACAGTAAGAAATACAAAGTAGTGACTGGACATCAACTGTAAACAGTATCTTACCGTAAATATCCAGATAACTGATGACTTATTAAAACATAAAATACTAGGAACAACAGAACACACAACGTCGACGGTAGTGACTCCTAACGAAGTGTGGAAATAGAAAATGATCTCTCTTGAAATGAAACTTGGACACCTGTGGTCCATTGTAGTTTCCAAAGGTACGTTTGCAAGGTGAAACTTGGACATTGGTAGCAGAATTAAAAGAAGGGACAAAGGCATTACTGAGAGATCCTAGGACAATCTTCCTTGACTGAATCATAAATGTACAGATATGACACACAATTATAAATTAAGAAAAACGTTTTGTTTTTAATCTGTATTTTTGTTCATAAATATTTTTCCTCTCTCTCTCTCTCTCTCTCTCTCTCTCTCTCTCTCTCTCTCTCTCTCTCTCTCTCTCTCTCTGTCACACACTCTCTATCTCTCTTTCTCTTTCTTTCTGTCTGTCTGTCTCTCTCTATTTTTTTATAAATCTATTTTTAATCACCCACCTCCCACCCTCCACCCTCCCCCCATTTAAAATTTATTTGTGTTCACAATTTCCTCTTTTTAAATAAATCTATTTTATTCACACGACTTTTTTCTCTCCTTAAAATTTATTTCATCTCTCTCTCTCTCTCCCTCTCTCTCTATCTCTCTCTATCTAATTCTCTCTCTCTACTTAAAAAAAAATATATATATATATATATATATATATATGTGTGTGTGTGTGTGTGTGTGTAACCGCGCCATCTTGTTATCGCCATTATCTCCGTGGTTCACTGCCTGTTTACAACAACATCTTCAAGAGGAAGATATATTCCTAGGCCACAATAAAGCCTAGAAATAGCTGTGTGTTATATTTGTGTTTTCGCTCCTCCTAGAGCATCCATCGCGTGTGTTATTACCGTGGCCCAATTACTATGCGCGCGCACTAACTTCGGTTTTTTTTTTTTTTTTTAGTCTGTTCCCGATGAAGGCTTTATGGCTGCAACGTGAATTTTTCTACTCTTTTGTCCTAGAAAGACGCATTACCATATTTGTCCCCTCCACTCCACCGTTTACCACCGTCTAACTGCAGTCCACCTCATTTTCTTAAATCCTGCAATTAGAAATGCTATGAGATCAGGTAATTGCCTTCTTGCAACACCCACATTAACACGAATACGTTTTCACAAATGTTAAATAGAGTGTTGAACATTCGCTCATAAACAGATGTCCCACAAGGATAATGTTCTTAGATTGATCATGATGATGATGATGAATAAAATGGTATTTGTCGCACGCGACATATCATCAATTTAATTTTGTTCTGAATAATTGCTAACTGTGTTACTAATGTTTCGAAAACCAAATACGTAATTTTTAAAAAATAAAATAACACTAGAAGGTGGTGGGTAGCAAATTTCAAACTTCAGGAACAGAAGCTGACCGAGCTAGGATGTAGCAATCTGTATTTTCAGTCTCAAAAGACGACTTTGCTGGTTTTGTCGATAACGCTGACAAAGGTGGTGTCGAAAATGCTAACAGGTGAAGATTCAATTGAGCCTCTGAAAGAATGTGAGTCATCTACTTGTCACACAATCCCAGTCTGTTTATCCAGGTTGCTCCAACATTGTCTGTGACAGCTGACATCAGTTCAGATATTAGTGGCAGTGTAGTTTCATATGATGCGGACGAAACCTGTGGAAATGCAGGTTACTAAACTTACAGCTGAGATGAGCTAAATTTTGCAGTCCTAATAATAATCTCATGATACTTATCAGACTCGACATGTCCACATACAGCTAGGATGTGAGGGAAACATTGCTGAGAGAAACATGTCGCAACGAGTGAAGGAAGTTTTATTCGTTTAAGGTCTTGTATACATAAACTGAATTTCTTTCATTACGTCTAGAATGTAGAGTACAATAAAAACTGTTCCAGTACAGAATTTCTCCAACAACTTCTAGTGTTTAGGATAGAAACAAAATATTTCTGATACAGAATTTCTCTCTTCACTTCTAGAATGTAGGGCACAACAAAAACTGTCCTAGTGTTAAATTGTCCCCACAACTACTAATATTTACAACTTCTAATATTTAGGACACACACACAATTGTTCTGGTACCAAATTTCTCTCCACGTTTAGAATCTAGGGCACAACAAAAACTATCCTAGTGCAAAATTTTCCTCACAACGTCTAGTGTTTGGGCCACACAAAAATTTTTCTGGTACATAATTTCTCTCTAGAATCTACGGCACAACAAAAATTGTTCTGACTCAGAATTTCGACCACCACTTCAAGATTTTAAGATATACATACAATTGTTCTGATATACAAGCAATACTCCCGCCAAAATATGGCGGGAAATAATTTTGTTGTCGCTTTCTGCTGTGAGTCCTGGTGACCGCACTAATTCTGCTCTGGTATTTTATATATGGGTTCATCGCTTGTGGAGTAACGCGTCGAAAATGACAAGGGATACAGTTTTTTAAAAATTCCAATGGACTGACATTTGACTAATTAATTGACAGCTGCTTTATCACAACAGGTTGTGTAAGTGTACGCATATTCTATTTAGACATGCCTTGGTACATATACAAATAAACAAGACAAATAATTCACACAAAAAACAAAAAGAGGAAAAATTCTGTCTGTTACTCCATCTCCGAATCAATATTTAAGGAAGTATCGACTTCAGCAACAAAAGCGGTCAGGTTACTGCTAATGTAATGAAGTCCATTCTTTATTCATGCTCACCCGATTTACAAATTGGGAAAATCCAAGAAATTGTGTTCTAGAATCAAACATCCGGCATTATTTTGAAAACAAAATATGCGTGGTTTTAACACGCCCTCAAACTTAGTTTGCCGCACTATGAAAAAGATTGCAACTTTGATGAAAACAAAAAATAGGACACATTTTGTTATGGAGACATGAGAACATTTTAAAGATTAATATAATTTCTTTCATCACATATAGAGCCTAAGACAGGCAAAATTGTTCTGGTACGGAAATTCAGCCAACACGTCTAGATAAGTTAGTTGCTTATCCTTTACAGGACGTCGCAATCAACCCCAGCTTTTATTGGCTGTTTGTGATTTTTCTAGGCAATTTTTTCATTCAGTAGTTTGCCATTGCTTTCTGAACGGTACGGCGCTTATACCATTGTTAAAAATCCACACAAAGCGATCTGCTACCAAACCGCCTGCAGCAGGTTTCGAACCTGGTATATCTGGATTATGAAACTGCGTTCATATCCATTAGGCCACAGACGCCGACAGTCTAGATAAGAAGGAGATAAAAATTATAAAATAATTTCATATAGGACTTGTATCCAATCAAAAGACAATGAGATATTTTCTGCTTACTCCGCACATATTTTTTTTTTCGAGAGCAGCATTTCCCAATCTGTCATAGGTTGCTGTACATATGCGGCACCCCTAAAGAGAAATACAATTTACACGATTAGTTTTACATCAGGTATACTGGCTCATGTATTACATATCTGAGCATTTACTACACAGCAAACATAAGTATGCATTTATTAAATGTCAAGTGATCTCAAATTGTGATTTAATACTACTTTTTAAAAAATTGTTTTTTTTTTACAGTTCCTCAGTAAACAAACTGAAACAGTTATTAGTTAAATGACGTCACTGATTGCTGTTTCGCAGCCACAAGTGTCAGAATGTCTGGCGTCAAAAACAATATTTTAAGTCATAGTTATGGCTCCACGTAAAGTCTGTTCCTGTATTTTTTTTTACTTTTTAATATGGAGAGCTGGAAATCTAGACTCATACAGGTATTGGGTGGCAAAAGGCACTAGGTATGTTACTGGTGGTAATAATTGTTTTAATAAACCAGATTTTAGCCCCATGTACATTATAAACAAAACAAAAAAACCACACGCGCGCAGAGAATTGAAACAGTGAATATAGTTTAATGTTGGCTTAGGTCTGAATTAAGCAACAAAATCCAAAATCATTCAAATCACTGTCACATAATTGATTGGGGCGACCCCTTCTTCTTCCTAATCTGTTTCACTACGGCAGGAATCGGTACATTTGTGGTCGGATTTTATTGCGTGCTTTCAATTGTCGCACTTTCTTTCTTTCTTTCTTTCTCTGCTTTGTGTAGCAGATTTTTTGTATCTACATTCTTTCTCTACTATCAGTACATTGTGTCTTGCCTGTTTATCTGACACTCCTGGTGGATGATAATACTAAACAGTTGGATAATACTAAACATTTGCGGAGCGGCTGAGAGAACATTATCGACAACCAAGTTGGTTAATCGTAGGCGTGGCCGATATCAGTACACAGATTAACACGTACATCGCCCATCGCAATCTGCTTAATCACTGATAAGTGTAGCGGGAGGTTATTTAAAAGTATATATTATGTAAGAGTATGCCAGTAAAGAGTTCTGACCTTACAAGTAATACCCCAGTCTTAGAAATAAGCACTGGTGTATTGTTATCATAAAAATAGTCAGACTGTAAAAACCCTGGCCCAGTTGGTAAGAAGTAGTACCAGGATTTAAGGTGTCTCCTCCCTATGACTATCTTATGATTACTTATATTCTAGGGGATAATAAAATGAACATTCACTGAAACCACAAATGGAAAAAGTGAATAAATCCTCAGGTACAGTTAAAATAGTTTAATAATTACACTAATATTCTATTTCTACTAGTTGGAAAAGAGTATACACATATATATAAAAATATTCACACAATTACTATTATTGTCTGTTTAGACTTCAAGATCTTAAATAACAAAGTTACTGAAATCACTGTTATTAGTCCTTTGAATTTAAGGATAACTGTCATCAGTTGACTGAGTTTCTGTATGGTTAATTATTGTTTTGAACTATTGGCTGTTTCACATGTATAGGTGGTCAGTGTCAAACAGGACACTTATCTTTCCAACTTGATACTGCTGAAACTGTCCTTTGCTGATATCAGACTTGGTAGGCCCAACAGTAGGGATGCCAATGACCAGTTGAAGTTCACTCTTTGGGGTCCTGCACTTTTGTGGGATTGCCTCGGATGAACTACACCGGCTTCTGATACTGGACAGTCTGGTTTGAGTTATTTCATGGAACCTGCAACATATCAGCCTTGGCTAGTATCTGGCTAGACTTGTAGTTGACTAGCACAGATGTCAGACCAGTCAGTCATCAGATGTCACCGTCATACAATCATAGTAAGTAAGGACATCATTTCAGTGATATAGCATTAATATTAACATTTCAATTAAGTGTAACTGACTAGCACATAAGTCAGACAAGTCAGTCATCAGGTGTCAAAGTTATACAGTCATAGCAAGTAACATCATTTCAATGATACAGAATTAATATTAACATATCAGTAATAAACATCATCTGGTTTATTCCGCTCCTATACATCCCTTCATATGCTATAACTTGATCCTTCCAAATCATATCAAGTACAAATTCAAATACTGATGCTATCCTTAGCATCTACACAAAAGTAATACATAAATAAAGAAAGTGAGTGACCACGTGATCAGGTTGCTTTCTACTGAAACTGGTTATAGAACACTCCAGTTTACCAGCTGTAAATGGGTACAAAGTTGTGCGCTCGAACTAGGGAAGGCAAAGGCAGCGAAGAAGGGGACTAGTCACCTAACCTCGTAAAAGCGGTATCTTCCATGCTGAAGCTTCTAACAATTTATTTCCCTAAGACAATCTCTGGTCATGGGACTGCCTTTATCTTCGTAAGCGATAATGCATTTAATATCGACGAGATACAGCATTAAATATAATAAATATTTTCTATTTGGCTGTGGGGCTAGTTTTGATACGTTTTTGTACAAGCAACCATCTTCCACTAAGCACATGAATAAATCATATTAAAATAATAATACGTTATATCAATGAATATTATACAGGCATATTTTGTGAATTCTAAATGAACCTGTATACAAAATAAAAGAAATTATTATACAGGATAGCTATCGTAAATTCGCTTACCCTCAGACTCCAGACACTTAGACTGAAATTTTCTGGCGATCCGCTCACACTTCAGATGGATTTAGAGTCGTGGCGTTATCTGCCCTCAGTCTTGTCTCAACCTCTTGCGTTGGGTCTTCTCAGAGTTTTACCGAAACGCTTTATATACGATAGCGCGAACGTATCGGAGAGCAGATACGTCACAGCCTAAGACTAGACCTGAAAAAATCCTTCCCGAACCGTGATTTCAGCCGATCTGTGCGTCGACTGAAATTTTGCCTTTCTCATTCTCAGCATATATAATATCCATATTGTTCCATCTTATCTAGTTTTATACAGCTGATAAAACTCTATCTTCCTATCCATGTAAATTCCCAAACTGTTATTTGTTGATTTTAATATTTAGAACAGAAGTGGGTTTACATGCTTTTGCGTAACTGTGGGCAGCCGAAATACGCATATATCTCCGTAAATGAGAACTTCCTACCGTTCCATCTTATATGCAGTTATACACCATCCTTCCCTGTACTGAAATGTAACATCCTTTTCATACGGATTCCCTTCTATTTTTATTTATCGTTGGCGATTTCCTCTGTCCGATATACATTTCGCTGATACGCCGCCATTTTGAAAGCGGTCGTTCGATCGTAGACGGGTTTATAAATCTAATTGAACTCATTTGCAATGACTTGAAACCAATTTCGCGACATAGCTCCCCCATATTTTAAGCTGGATGATATCTAGCTTAACTATTGGGTACAAGACAATTGCAAATCGACCATCCCGAGGTTAGTTTTCCTTCCTTCTATCCTCCTCAAGCTCTGTGGGATGACGACTAAGAAAATCTGCGACCACATTCTGTTTTCCAAGAATATATTCATCCTTTACTATCTCTCTCCTTCCTGTTCGGCTTTTCATCCAGGCTCTTACTACTGGTGAAACGGGGTCGGTAGGTTTCCCATGAAGTTTACCGCCCTCTTTTCGTTGATAGTTGGATGTGGTTTTCCCTCGCAAATCCGTAGGTGTTTGATTTTCGCTACGTGATTTGTTCCTTTTTTCCCGCGCATGGGGTTCAGACTGCAATTGAACCTGTGTGGGATGTTTCCTTTCCCCTCCCGTGCAAATCTCGGGAGTACCCCTGATTGCTGGTTTGCTTGTAGATTTTTGATGAAGACTCTTCCGTCGACTTTCTGAATCTACATAGGTGCACTCTGGACAGGAATTTACATACTGATTTATGTCTTCCGTAATACCTGGCCAGTAGAACTGGGTGGCTATTCTTTGTTTTGTGGCACCATTACCCAGGTGTTCACTCAAAGTTGATATGTGTCCCCAGCCTATAACCTTATTCCTATAGGTGGATGGTACAACAATTTGACCATGACTTTTCGTCCCTCTTCCAGCTTTCCTGTACAAGAGTCCATGTTCCATATAGAAATGTCCTTTCCTTGGAGCTTTATGTGTTTTTGATAATTTGCCAAAACAAGGCTTCAACGTGCTGTCTGCTTCTTGAGCCCGTTTCATTTCAGTTGAATGAAATTTTACGTTGGTGTCGCTCTCTATGTTCCTGGAGTCAGCCTTGGTCTGGATTCCTGCCATAACCATAGGTTTTACGGGGTCTCCTAAGAAAACATATTTACGCCCCAACATTAGGGGGTAAAAGGGATCATCTATCACAGCTGCATTTATCTCCCCTTCCACATAGCGACAACTGACATGAATCTTTGCTATGGGTAAAGTAAGGGGTGATGTTCCTTTTAGTGGCCCTTGAATGTCTACTGTTTCTGTGGTGATTTGTTCAGGGCACACCAGAGATGCACACACGACTGCGTCATAGGACAAACCTGTGTCATACATTCCTGTGACTTGTTTGCCATTCACAGTCACTATCTCCTGGGTAGGTGGGTGATGGAGGCTATTCTGACCCACAGTCAGTTCCTTCCTAACAGAAGTCCTCACCTGTAGACATGCAGCATGATGAAGGGGTTTTTTCCTCCCACATTCATCCGTGTTGTGGTTGCTCATCTTACAAAATTTGCACCACTTAGCTCCCTGTTTGTAGGGTTTCTTTTCCTGAGTCTGAGGGTTCTTGTCCTTATTATCAAATCTTTGCTGGTTTCTGTATGGATGATCCTTCTGGTCAAACTGGGTATTCTGCGGTGGTGGCTTATATCCTTCTACCTGCTTCCTTTTTGTTCCTACCAATTCAGCTTGAGCTGCTTGGTATCTCTCTGCACATTTCAAAATGTCTTCCAGCCTCTCTGCTCCTTGTTCCATAAGGAATTTCCTCATTTCTTGAGACATGGAATCTTTCACTTGCTCTAACATAACCATTTCTTTCAGATCCTCGTAGGTTTTCTGATACTTACCTAAACTACTCCATTTCAACAAATACGTTTCTAGCCTAGCTGAGAACTGGTTATATGTTTCTCCAGGTAGAGGTTAGAAGTTCTAAATTTCTTCCTATATGCCTCAGAGTTCTTTTCATACCGGATCAGTAAGGCTTGCTTTAGTATTTCATAATTTTCCTGATCTTCTTTGGGGAGTTTCAGAAACACATCATATGCAATACCTCTCAATCCCTGGGATAACTTTAGACTCCATTTTTCCTTTTCCAGTCCATATGTAGAGGCTAGCCTTTCATACCTATCCAGGTACGACTCAATTGCGTCCTCCTTTTCAACAAATGGATCTAGGTGGAAGTTCATGGCCCCATTTGCTGTGTTCTGAAAAGAGCTATTCGCAGAATGAGGTGAGCTATTACCATGGGTGATAGTCCCAGCCTGAAGTTCAAGATCAAGCTGTCTCATTTTCAGCTCATGGTCTCTCTCTGCTTGTAACCTCCTTTCTTCTCTCTCAGCTTCTAATTTCTTGGCTTCTCTCTCCGCTTCTAATTCTAATTTCTTGGCTTCTCTCTCTGCTTCTAATTCTAATTTCTTGGCTTCTCTCTCTGCTTCAAATTTCTTGGCTTCTCTTTCTGCTTCCAATTTCTTGGCTTCTCTTTCTGCTTCCAATTTCTTGGCTTCTCTTTCTGCTTCCAATTTCTTGGCTTCTCTTTCTGCTTCCAATTGCTTTGCTTCTCTCTCGGTGTACTTTTCACATTCCGTCGTGACATACCGGATCAGAACGTCACCATCCATGCCAAGCTCTTTTCCCACCTGCAGTGTAGCAGACCTAAATTTGACCAAGTCAGCCATGATGTATCTGTAGTCTAGTAGGGCAAGCGATCTTACTCAAACTAATTTACTACAATATAATTAACTTATTTAAAATTACAGTTAATTAAACTGACTTCACCATATATGAAACAGCTGTCTTATCTGTACTCAATGGTACTCCTACAAAAAATATAATTATTTCCTATTATGTGTACTCTTTCCAAAAAAAAATTTTTCCAAAAAGAAAATTTCCTACACAGCAGAAATAGATAGATGGCTCAGGAATATCAAAGATATATCCCGCAGACGAGCCCCCACTGTAGCGGGAGGTTATTTAAAAGTATATATTATGTAAGAGTATGCCAGTAAAGAGTTCTGACCTTACAAGTAATACCCCAGTCTTAGAAATAAGCACTGGTGTATTGTTATCATAAAAATAGTCAGACTGTAAAAACCCTGGCCCAGTTGGTAAGAAGTAGTACCAGGATTTAAGGTGTCTCCTCCCTATGACTATCTTATGATTACTTATATTCTAGGGGATAATAAAATGAACATTCACTGAAACCACAAATGGAAAAAGTGAATAAATCCTCAGGTACAGTTAAAATAGTTTAATAATTACACTAATATTCTATTTCTACTAGTTGGAAAAGAGTATACACATATATATAAAAATATTCACACAATTACTATTATTGTCTGTTTAGACTTCAAGATCTTAAATAACAAAGTTACTGAAATCACTGTTATTAGTCCTTTGAATTTAAGGATAACTGTCATCAGTTGACTGAGTTTCTGTATGGTTAATTATTGTTTTGAACTATTGGCTGTTTCACATGTATAGGTGGTCAGTGTCAAACAGGACACTTATCTTTCCAACTTGATACTGCTGAAACTGTCCTTTGCTGATATCAGACTTGGTAGGCCCAACAGTAGGGATGCCAATGACCAGTTGAAGTTCACTCTTTGGGGTCCTGCACTTTTGTGGGATTGCCTCGGATGAACTACACCGGCTTCTGATACTGGACAGTCTGGTTTGAGTTATTTCATGGAACCTGCAACATATCAGCCTTGGCTAGTATCTGGCTAGACTTGTAGTTGACTAGCACAGATGTCAGACCAGTCAGTCATCAGATGTCACCGTTATACAATCATAGTAAGTAAGGACATCATTTCAGTGATATAGCATTAATATTAACATTTCAATTAAGTGTAACTGACTAGCACATAAGTCAGACAAGTCAGTCATCAGGTGTCAAAGTTATACAGTCATAGCAAGTAACATCATTTCAATGATACAGAATTAATATTAACATATCAGTAATAAACATCATCTGGTTTATTCCGCTCCTATACATCCCTTCATATGCTATAACTTGATCCTTCCAAATCATATCAAGTACAAATTCAAATACTGATGCTATCCTTAGCATCTACACAAAAGTAATACATAAATAAAGAAAGTGAGTGACCACGTGATCAGGTTGCTTTCTACTGAAACTGGCTATAGAACACTCCAGTTTACCAGCTGTAAATGGGTACAAAGTTGTGCGCTCGAACTAGGGAAGGCAAAGGCAGCGAGGAAGGGGACTAGTCACCTAACCTCGTAAAAGCGGTATCTTCCATGCTGAAGCTTCTAACAATTTATTTCCCTAAGACAATCTCTGGTCATGGGACTGCCTTTATCTTCGTAAGCGATAATGCATTTAATATCGACGAGATACAGCATTAAATATAATAAATATTTTCTATTTGGCTGTGGGGCTAGTTTTGATACGTTTTTGTACAAGCAACCATCTTCCACTAAGCACATGAATAAATCATATTAAAATAATAATACGTTATATCAATGAATATTATACAGGCATATTTTGTGAATTCTAAATGAACCTGTAATACAAAATAAAAGAAATTATTATACAGGATAGCTATCGTAAATTCGCTTACCCTCAGACTCCAGACACTTAGACTGAAATTTTCTGGCGATCCGCTCACACTTCAGATGGATTTAGAGTCGTGGCGTTATCTGCCCTCAGTCTTGTCTCAACCTCTTGCGTTGGGTCTTCTCAGAGTTTTACCGAAACGCTTTATATACGATAGCGCGAACGTATCGGAGAGCAGATACGTCACAGCCTAAGACTAGACCTGAAAAAATCCTTCCCGAACCGTGATTTCAGCCGATCTGTGCGTCGACTGAAATTTTGCCTTTCTCATTCTCAGCATATATAATATCCATATTGTTCCATCTTATCTAGTTTTATACAGCTGATAAAACTCTATCTTCCTATCCATGTAAATTCCCAAACTGTTATTTGTTGATTTTAATATTTAGAACAGAAGTGGGTTTACATGCTTTTTGCGTAACTGTGGGCAGCCGAAATACGCATATATCTCCGTAAATGAGAACTTCCTACCGTTCCATCTTATATGCAGTTATACACCATCCTTCCCTGTACTGAAATGTAACATCCTTTTCATACGGATTCCCTTCTATTTTTATTTATCGTTGGCGATTTCCTCTGTCCGATATACATTTCGCTGATATGCCGCCATTTTGAAAGCGGTCGTTCGATCGTAGACGGGTTTATAAATCTAATTGAACTCATTTGCAATGACTTGAAACCAATTTCGCGACAATAAGGCACGGGTGCGTCTCCGCCAAGGTTGTAAATAGACGGATTTTGTGTGTGCTCAAGCAACAGATAAGACATTACTTTAGCGAAAGTAATAATTTGTTACATCTTACCCACATTGTCGTGTGAGGTTACCGATGCATTTGTAAGTTTGTACACAGGGCAATCGGAGGTTTACAAGCCTTTTTCAGAAAAGTAATGTATGAAATTTTGCACTAGATGAGTCACGCAAAATATTCAAATAAGGTTGGCTGATCATTGAAGCTCCATAACAAACAGAGTGGTGTAAGACAGTGAATATAACCTGACACATTTCAGTGGGTTTTTCACTGTGAGATTCACGCTTGACTGCCTGCGTCAGGACAAGCGAACCAGAGCTGGTCAAGACCGTGCTCCACCTCCACGTGGTGGTCCTGGAAACAGTATGCAGCAATGCAGGCTGGCTGAGCGAGCACGGATTGCAATGGGAAGGCAAACCCGGTCCTAAAAAATGCCGTGAGGAAGTCGTATGTGTCGACCGAAAGGTGCAGATATCACAGCTACGTTGTAAACAGACATATCGCAACCACCGTCCTTTTCAGGGCGAACGAAGAAGAAGAAGAATTCAGAATTTCCATTTATCAGACCGGACACCTTTTATTGGAGTATTCATCAGGACTTACAATTCAGCAAAGGAAATCTATATCATTTTTATAAGGAAAGCAGCTGTCTGAGGAAACTGAAGGAAACACACGGAGTCAGAAAGGGAATTAAAGTTCAAATTAACGACCCCATGAACATGTGTAATAAGACAACTTCCAGAGACTTTTATTCGTCTGAGCAAAAAGTCTGCGAGCCAGTATTGGCCAAAGTTGTGATTTTACATTCTACATTCTATTACTACCATGAGAACTAACATATATATATATATATATATATATATATATATATATATATATATATATATATATATATATATATATATATATATATATATATATATATATATATATTACCATGTGAATTTTAATGTGTGAAAATCGCTAGTGGCTGTCTGTCACGAAGTGGATTTAAGTATAGTTACGCCTGAGTGTAAGACAAGACCCTAGTATGAGAAAGACTGAGAAGATAGATTTTGATTATAAATGACAGTGAATGTTAGAAGGTGAGACTATTGGCTTCGAGGGTGAGCACCTAGATTGACTCTCCCTCGCCATCCGTGACTTCAATAAGAGCTATAGACTCACCCCCTCTGGCTACCTTGAAAAAGGGAGAAAAAGGTTTAACTAAGACCACAGACACACTATACAGACAAATATATACGTACAGTATAGTTTAGATAGAAAGAACCTGATCCCGTATATTGTTTAAAGTTTATTTACACCATAAAATATATTACATATGAAAAAGAATAATGTGCGTGGTCGCACACCTGGAAAAGAACACAACAATTTAAAATGAATGATAACATATCCACCCACCTTCACACTCTCTTGCAACCTGTATGGAAGGAAGTTAAGGATTAACTGAACAAAACTACACGGTGGGGGTCTCTAGCTTAAGAGCCACCACTCCTAACTAACCTAATATAACTATAACTTTAACGCCACGGTCTGGCTGCAGACGTACTAAGTGTTTACACTCTATAATTGCATTATCTGATGTCCTACAATGCTAACCACTGCTTCACAAGCACTGATCCACTAAATGACCCTTTTCATTTGCTATCTCAGAGGCTGTCCTAACACGACTTTCTATTTGCCTCTCACACCTCACTCTCCCCTCTGTTTCTGCTCAGTGTCTACTCTGACACTGCCGTCTTCTGCTGAAGTGGCGTCTCCGTTATGCACCTCCTCTCGTTTGTGTTCGGGAAAGGAATGTTGACTATTTCTCTCCCCCCCCCCCCCCCCCCCCGGACTCCTACTGCTGATGACTTCTGAAATAATGACTAAGTACCTGACTTAGGATGTAGAGGATTCACTGTTGACGAAACCTTAATTCACCTGCCCGGTTACCCCTCATTGGGTTTAGGGCCGTCGGTTTTATTATGACCGAACTTAAACGACAACACCAGGCCATGCGCCTTTGTTTCGGTGTATGGATATGAGCTTAGAGCTCAGGATTTTAAGAAATCCGTTCACGCTGAAGAATGCTTCACTGCAAAGGGAACTGATTCTTTTTTCTGTGGCAGACGTACTTGGTGCCAGTAACCACCTCGTCACCAGTGTTCTTCACTTCTGCCAATATCTCGAGCCCTCGGCTTCTCAGACGAAAACTTTCCGTTGTAAATTGGAAGGCCGGTTACACCCTCCCAATTTGTGCCGTGAAAATGACTGCTGTGGAACAAATAATACAACAGATATACAACATGTCAACTATACTCATCTCTAATACCTAACTCCCTTAAATAATACAGTTCCCCTCTCCAAGCTACACACACCGATAAACAATTTATTTATCCCCCAGAAGTCAGCCTCCCATACGCTTCCCTTCTCTCTACTTCTACCCCGTATCAAAGTAAACATCGGTCTGGTAATAACCTCCCAGACACGTGCTTATCTAATCTGTTACGCAAATCTAATCTCTGCATCACAACATTGCATACACTGAGGGAAAAACTCCTGTACTAAAATACTTAGGTCTACTTTCTATACTGACCCGTGATTGTTTCCTCGCTTAACACCAAATTAAATTTAACCTCTCTTAGGGATAATTTACTTCCATCTCCATAAAATGAATTACTCCTCTATGTAATATAAGATTCACTTATATTTTACATCTCTTACCATCCGACTGCATTTCCAAAATAGCAAAACTAAATCAAACCCCACTAAATAAAATGCACATCTAAGCTCGCTTATAAACACTTGGAAATGTATCAGAATGAAATCCTCAATGAAATAAAATACATAAATACTCTCTCGTATATATAATACACTTGTAAATTATCAGGAGTAACTTGCGTTTGTCCCAACTAACTACTACGTATTACCGAGCTTCGGTTTATCTTAGCGCTTAACCTTACACAATGAATATCTCAAAAATCCGTTACACAAATTCTAGACAGCACTAGCTTATCATAGAAAAAATTATATGCACACTTACATTTTTATTACTTCTATAAGATAGTCATGGATGGCACTTACGTTTAAGAATTTATATTTTAACTCCTCGAATAAACTTTAACTAAATCGGGCTAAGATTCTATTTAACACGAACTATGAGTACGACGCTAAATTAAATATTGACATACCCAGATACCAAATATCTCGTTGGAGCAATTGATAGGCGTAGTTTTCACGGCTGAATTTTCTGGAGACCAAGAGAGCGCTAATTAAAATATTCTGTTATTTATAATTGAAAACCTACGCCAAAACCCAAGCGTCGCTTCCCTCTGGAACCAATTATCTCGCGGCATTTAATAAAGTTTGACCCCGGCCAATCATAATGAACGATAATACATGACTCAGGTTTATGTTGCTCACGTGCAACGAAATTGCGTCATGATACTACCGTTGGCGTTAGCAAAATTACCTTTGATTCGCTGTAGTGCCAGTTTTACGTACATGAGTAGTGCTTCACCACCAACCCATCGATTTACTGGGTAGGGGTTATTTAACATCGGAAAATTTTCACCCACCCCAATTAATACTCACGCGCTGATATACAATAAAATGACCGCGATTATTTTAACAAACAAAAGCCTACGTGATCGCAATTAATTTATAGAATAGAAGACTGGTGCAAATCTTAAAATTACCCTACAGTCGTCCCTCAAGAAAACGCAATTAATTACCAAGAGCAGAAGATTAAACTCAAGTAATTATAAAACAAAATTACAAGGAGAATAAGAATGGTCTCATAACAATATAAATAATTATCTAGAGAGGACTAATGGGGCCTATTGAAAAATAAAATCACAGTACCACATCACACTGTCCCAGTCATGTGAGCCTTACAACCTCAGCGTAAAGAATGATGATTTCCTGAACTACCACTGCTAGGGCTGGTGACTGATTTATTGCTAGTTTCTTAAAGAGAACTAAACGCACAAAGAGTCACAGGTTCCATATGAAAGAAATGATGTACATTCTAAGTATAATACTTACAGTTTCAAACCAGTGTAAATGTCGATGTTAACTGATGCACTTAAAAATTTATGGAAGTTTCAAACTTTTCAAGTCAGTGTAAACATAAATGAAAACCTATTCAATTTATATTTTGAACACTTTTCAATCAGTGGAAATGTAAATGTAAACATATATTATCTGTACTATTAACCTTTTCATTTAAATATAATGTAAAGCTAAAGCTATTCAATTTAAATGTAAAAGAAAGTTTTATCCCGAGGGATTAAATTTAATTCTCATCGAGGGTAAATTCTGAGATAAATGGGATGGTAGAATAGAAGAAAGGGGACACATAAGTATGTGTCGGGAAACGCAATACTCAGAAGAGCGTTTCGTTTCTATTCTTTATCATAGTTATTGGTGGTACCAGCAGAAAGTACTATCTCTGGAACAAGAAGGGACAAGTGGCCTACGCTTTAAGACGAAGGACCAACTTTGTAGACTCTCCTTGACATTTCTGGGAAACGAGCTACACCCGACAACCTTGACCAGCGACGAGCGGGAGCAGTGTAAAAAGAACCAACCCATCAGAAGGAGCAGAACCGTCATTGGCAGCTAAGTTCCATATATAAGCTGCCAAAGTGAATATTTTTTCATCGTCACTATTATCCATCAATGATGAAACTTTTCTTCTAAACTATTCATTTTTTTCATACTGTTAAAACTTAAGTGATCATTAAATTTTGTTATTTTTTGTAATTTTACAAATTTAACTTTGATCTAGTCATTTTAAAGTTACTGCCTGTTTGTCTCAATTTACTACACACACTCTAAACTGAGCTATACCAGAATAATAAGAATTCCCCTGAGTTAATCAGGGGTGCGGGCTTAAACGAGCTAACATAAACCATTGCTTAATCCTTCACAAACGTTGTCGGCAGATTCTAGAATTAACGTGCTAAGCCAAAGCAGCATTGTTTTCGCTTATCTGAATATCTTGTGAAGACTCATTTTGTGATAGAAGTGTCATTACCCTTCTTTCTACATCTCAGCCAAAAGTAATCTTGTGCGAAGGTAGACACCTTTGAAGCCCATATTAGATACTCTTGAGGTTTGGCCACTGTTGGATCACTATTGCAAAGCAGGGGAGGCAACACCGCCACAATCACTCACGACCAATATTGACTTACGTTATGAAGTCTGCTAAGATGGCAATATAGGTTTGTTGCTGCTGTTCGGTCGATACAGGATTTTTATTTTTAATATTTTGTAAAACATGTCTTCAGTACACTGACTGTTGTAGACATAATGTTTGCTAAACAACTCTAGCTACTACAGAGTGTAGAGTAGGCAGACGGAAACAAAAATTATATGATCGAATCCTACCACACGTAACATTTGCTACGATCAACAGTCATGTTTTTATCCAGTCACATCCAAATGAGAATATCATTCAGCATTTCATATTTTAATAAACGAAAATAAAAGATAGCGTTCCCGCTCTCCAGTGGATAATATACCCGTCACTAAAATTGATTACATTTGTTGTTTTCACTCAATTACAATTTCATTCTTACACCTACTCAACCACAATTTCATGCTCACACTCAGTCAATCATAATTTCCTTCTCACACTCAATCACAATTGTATTTTCACACTCACTCAATCACTTTTTCGTTCTACCATTCGTTCACTCATAATTTCCTTCTCACATTCAAGCACAATTTTATTTTCACATTCACTCAATCACATTGCCATTCTGACACTCACTCAATCAGAATTTCATTTTCACACCTTCTGAATAATAATTTCATTTTCACATCCACTCAATCACATTGTCATTCTCACACCCATTCAATCATAATTTCATTCTTACATTCAATAACAATTTCACACACTAAGTCAATCACATTTTCAATCTAACACTCACTCAATCACAATTTCATTTTAACACTCACTCAATTACAATTTCATTCTCACACTCAATCACATTGTCATTCTCACACTCAATCACATTGTCATTCTCACACTCAATCACATTGTCATTCTCACACTCAATCACAATTTCATTCTCTCACTCACTCAATAAAAAGTTCATTCCCACATTCACTCAATTACAATTTCATTCTCACACTCAATCAAATTGTCATTTTCACACTCATTCAATCAGATTGTCATTATCACACTCTCTCGACCACATTGTCATTATCATACTCACGCAACCACATTGTCATTCTCATACTCACTCAAACACATTGTCATTATCACACTCACTCAATCACAATGTCTTTATCACATTAAAATAATCACATTGTCATTTTCACACTGACGCAATAACATTGTCATTCTCACACTCACTCAATCACATTTTCATTATCACAATCACTCAATCACATTTTCATTATCACAATCACTCAATCAAAGTGTCATTCTCACACTCACTTAATCACAATTTCATTCCCACACTCCCTCAGTTACAATTTCATTCTCACACTCACTCAATCACAATTTCATTCCCACACTCCCTCAGTTACAATTTCATTTCCATACTCACTCAATCAAATTGTCATTCTCACACTCACTCAATCAAATTGTCTTTCTCACACTGACTCAATCACATGGCTATTCTCTCCCTCACTCAATCACATGGCTATTCTCTCCCTCACTCAATCACAATTTCATTCTCACATTCACTCAATCACATTGCCATTCTCACACTCACTCAATCACATTGTCATTTTTACACTCACTCAATCACATTGTCATTATCACACTCACTCAATTACATTGTTATTCTCACACTCACTCACGTTACCATTCTCACAATTACTCAAGCTTAATGTCGTACACCCAACCACACAAATATAAACTTTCTCATCCTGAAACCCCATGCAGGCATATAACCTGCTAAAACCTGGTGCAGCTAGTTTTCTCGACTAGTCCTCTGTGACGCTTTACTCACAGCCGTGAACTTTGTTGACGTCACTGCTACCGAAACCTGTTAGATCCAGCACAGACTAGCCCGTGTCTGCTACCTGTATAACGCTCACGTCTGTCACGCCGCCCCATACCTTGAGATATGTACATAGCCTTCATGATAACAATAAACAACAACAAAATGTGTTTATGGGTGGCGCTAAACATGTTTATGTAAAATAGGATGACTGTGGCAGAATAACATGCACCCAATCCCCTCTCAGTCACTGCTGGGGGGGGGGGGGGGGGGGGGGGGGAGGAGGTGATAAAGAAATAAACGTGGTAATATCATGGAGGCTCCAATATTAAAATAAAACAAGAAAAAAGAGTTTCACGTCAGTGTATGTTTTCTGACCTTGAACTAGTGAACATGATATCAGATACGTGCAGACATTAAGTGTGTTCATTAATAAGTGTTAGAATTCGGATATTCCTGACTCGTAAGCAGATAGTAAATAAAACTAATGCATATTTTATTTCTATCAATCTTTGTTAGTTTTTACACAACAATGAAGATTTTCCAATAAAACTTATGATTGCCGTTATACTGACAATGCTTTTATAAAAATTAATAATAACGGTGCTTCAATGTAACGGTTGCCCCCGTGAGACCGAGAAGATCCAAGAGTCTTATACTGGTCAAGACGATGTTGTTCTCGCATATTCATAGTTTATCATTTAAGTTTTGTTTTTAAGTCTATGTCAATATTCTCAATAGATCAATCAATCAAAGAAATCAATCAATACTCTTTAGCTCCCCAAGAGGCACATGTCTTCAACAAACGCATGCCAGGTCATTCTGTCACGTGCCATCATCTGAAGCTTTTTCTATGTTTTCCTCACTATTTTCACGTCTATCTCCGTTTCTCTTCTCTATCTGTTATGTTTGTTGACGTATTTGTGGTTTAACTTTTTTTTACAGTGTGGGGGAAACTGGTCCCTTCGCCCAACCCTCCTTAGTTGCTTTTTACGGCATGCATGGTAGGGAACAGTGTTACTATTCCTTGCTCCCTTTTCGGGCCCCGGTAACACACGGGTGTCAACTGTCATAAATAATTTCAATTACTGTTGTCTTAGAACGTTACATAAATTAAATGTTGTTCATTTCTTCTGTGTAATTAAATGTTTTTGGGCACACCTGAGACGTAAAGGTCCCCATTTCACACAATATATGTAGACCCTAATTACAACCAAACGGTTGAGCACGGCATTAAAACTCGATAATAGGTGGACATGATGAACAAGAATGCCCCCCGTGTAGTTCCTATTAGTCTCTGAAGAGTCTAAGAAAGAGAAAACTTACTGCATCCTCAGAAAAGTTGTACAAGGTGAGTAATATGACGTTGTTAATGGGAATGGCAAAGGCATCATGTACAACGAAATGCTACAGAACTACCGTTGTACGAGCACGTGAACACTTAGGACAGGTTTCCTACAACGGGACCAGCTGCAATGTTAGTTCTATTCTATGTAAGGAGCGTGAAGGAAATGTATAATGATGACCATTGCTGTTTTGTTGCGAAGTCTCAGTCAGTATTGCCAATAGTATTGTCACGGCTCAAAAGAGTGTCATCACAAATAACGTGCATTACAGCTAGACCAAATGGTCCTTTTTATTTGGACATGTGCCCCAATACAACCAATGAACCCTGTGTCTAGGGTGAACGAAAACGAGGCAATTTTTAAAAAAATGTCATTAATAGTTTAAAGTTGTTGTTTACATTATGAGGCTGCTAAGACAACCTCATATTAGTCCTCTCACTTTACGACATGCTTGAGGTGGTAGTAATAGACCTATTCTTTGCGTGTTTCCATAGAGACGAGATCCCCAGTTAACACACACGACTGTTCCTATCTACTGTAATGATAATAGATTCTGTGCTGAGCTGAGACGGGAAGTTATATAAGAACTGAAATAGCAAGGTTCAGAATTATGGGAAGGCAAACCCGGTCCCAAAAAATGCCGGGCTGAAGTCAGATGTGTCGGACGAAAGGTGCAGATATCGCAGCTTCGCTGTAAACGGACACATCGCAACCAACGTCCTTATCAGGACGGACGAGGAAGAAGAAGAATTATCGTCAGCTACACGCGTCAGGGTATCTGGATCTCGTAATAAGAAAACAAAATATCCCAGGAGAAATAATGACAAGTAATCAATAAACTATCAATCAACATTACCATCAGTACACATGAGATAAGACTGGAGACATTCCAGTAAGAGAGGAAATCAATATGACCAGACAGTCACTGGACAAAGTCAACTCCGCAAATGGGAAGATCACTTACAATGCGATGACAAACAAACGCATCTGTGGGATGTTCAGTCTCAAAAAACAGTGTGTGTGTGTAAAAGCTACAACAAGTCGGTCAGTCATAAAACCCCGTGGCTTGAAGATAATTCTAATCCAGTCAATCAGACGTCTGCACAATACGGATGTGTATTGATACCTGCTGTGATATTTGCTGCAGCTTTTATTTTCATATTCAGCAGTGAGAAAATGTTGAATGTGTATGTGTTTGCATTTCTGTTTGTGATTATGAGAGAGAGGGGGGAGAGAGAGAGAGAGAAGAGAGGTACAGAACAGCAGGGCATTATTAGAAAGGGGAAAAATGCATGGATACAGACATTGAAATTTAATCTGAGCATTATTATTATTTATTATTATTCCTTTGACCGCCGACCGCCTAAGCAGTCTTCGGCCATAACACCTTGCGGCGTCATTAGGGCAACAAGAAATCGTCCGTTGTTCCGTCACACCTAGCGGCGTATATTGGTGCAACAGACTTTTAATTGTTGTTTCTGTGATCAATGTGACAAGCAAGCGGTAGATGCTGTGCTTTAATTTATTTGCTATACTAATTCTAAATTATATCTTCTTCTTCTTCTTTTCTTCTTCTACCTCTTCTACTTAATCATTGTTTCAAAGCCCTTAAAATCATTGTTATTTCCACTTTTCTCTAGTCTTGACCATTACTATTCAACTTAAGTTAATTATCTCGATAAGGGCTGGCAACAAATGTTTAACATTTTCAAATGTATATCAGGTGTTGTTAAAACGAAACATTGGTATTCCTGATTACACTGCTAAGTTTAAGCACAGCTGGGGAGCATACGAGTCTGTAAACACAAGCATAAATACTTAAATTAACAAAATGTCTGTATCAAGGACACAAGTGTGGACTGTGTCAACCAGATTCTGTCCTTTATAGCCTTCTCAAGAGGTAATACATACAACTGCCAGTTGTCATGAAATGGAATCAAGAAGACAGTCACCTCGAAAATTTGTAACGATTTAATGTTAACATAACAATGAATGTTCAGCAATGAATGTTCCTGGCATACAACATTCGTGGTATAACATGGCTCTGACCCAAAATTCCAGGTCAGGTCAACAATCGTGGCATAACATTCCTCCGACCCCGCATTCCAGGTCTATTTCTATAAACTGCCAAATATACACATAGCACTGGTTTTTTTCCATATTAGCTTCCTTTCTGTTTTTCCGCACCGCAAGGTGCTCTACAAAACTCGGTGACGTCACAGGCATACAAGTTGTGCACCATTTTCACACAAACAATCACTAATATCATTACTATGCATATGCTTAAGATTGAGCTGTAATAAATAAATCAGTCTGTGCAATCTCATTCATCCATCTCCATCTGATACAAACATCATAATAATAAAGCTCCATGTGGAGCACAGGTGTCATAAATGTATAGTTCATACAACACCTAAATTATCATTCTTGACAGTCTGTATTTCTATCAACAAAATAGACAGCTACATTAACAAATAGTGTACACTTTTCGTCAACGTTCAATACAGGAAACTGCGCTGGAAGATGTGTCAGAGACAGTTGATCAACAAAACAAGAAGTGGACAAAGTAGGGAAAGCCTTGATAAGCGAAACTGTTGGACCAAACTAGTCGACTATGTTATTATATCTAAAGTTTAGACCCAACAAGTCGACTATGCTACTATCTAAAACTTGGACCAAACCAGTAGTTTATATCTGTGGCGAGATGGATGTTGGATAGAAAATTAAAAGTAGTTCCCAGAGATAGAGAAGAAAGCTGGTGAACTCGAGGTAGGGAGGACACAAAACAAGTCAAACAGTTAACTGCCCAGCTCTCGATGATAGTTGAAGAAAATAACTGAAAGGTAAGTCACCTTCTCGTTAGACCTATCCTATGCTCCAATGGAGTTCTAAAAAATATGTGAGTGCAGCTCGTATTTATTCCCTACCAATTTGAAAATGATTTATATTTCTTTGACCACACACAACAAAAGTATGACTGAAAATTTAAATAATGAAGTAACTGTAGTTATAAAAAAATCAATGCACTTTATTGATTAATGATGTATAGTAAAACAAAATATCACCTTGGTATATTAATATCTTACAAAATTTCACAAAATTTGAAGGAAAAAAAACATGTATTATAACTGTCTGGTCGTTTTCATCTTGTTATTGGCTTATTTGTTTTAGTTCTTGTTTTCACGTTAAGTTTTAATTAACTTGCTAGCTGACTTCCGTCGGTCGTTAAAACATCTGGGCATTGAAGACGCAATGCTTTTGCGGGAATAGTGTTGGTCCACTGTTAAACAGTTCACAATTTCCAAACTTGTGTCACATTTTTCACCACTAGTTAATTCCTGCAAAATATGACCAGGTTATGATATATGTGGTTTATAAGACGCCCCGTGAATGCTGACTGGCTACTGTTGATCAGACTCCACATTCTGACAATACTGTCTTGAGGCTGGGGTTAAATCAGTCAAAGGGGTGTACGTCGTACAACCATACAATATATTTAAGAATTTTGACATCAATTAAAAACATTTTCCAAACCCAGTCATGATTACTACCCCTTTGGCTAAGCGTGAACGAACGAACTTTATTTTCAAACGGTTTATAATTGGGCACGCAGGCCCGTCTAACATTCTGCCCTTCCTTTCTCTCATCTTCCATACTGAATCCATTTAAGGCAAAGTTAGCAAATTTATTTCTTTTACAATACACTGACACAATGTACCGAATTAAAAGACAAGAAAATAAAAAGAGAAGACAAACTCTTTGAGCACAACACCCAAAAAAGCCCTAAAAAGGACTAAGCTTTATTGCTATCGTTGGTCTGTCCTTATAAGGACTTCTAGCTGAGCCAATGCATCCAGGATTTAGTTTTTATAGTGGCGGAGGCCACCTTTATTTGGGCACAAGGCAAGATATAGACATGAGGATTTATGTTACATATAAAATTAATTTTAAATATTCATCAATTTTAAATGTTAATTCACTAACAAATATTGTAAGCTTAAGATCTATACAGACATACCCTCACACACGGTGATACTTTAAAGTCTGGGTGCGTTTGAAGATTCGATTTACATATCGGTAGTGGTCAGTTGTGGCTTCTACTCAGTTATCTTGTTGTGTTGTGGGTCCAAACTATAAGAATCAACCCTCTGACATGGCCAACTCAACTCCAGCGTCTGCCAGCTATGATGGTGTGCATGCCCTATTGGTTACTCCCAAGTAAGTAGTTCTTGGTTAGTGATAGTATACGGAGAATTTTCCTTAGGCAGAGATCATGACACTCAGTGTGAGCAGTCGTTTATGTCACTATCTAAATCTTAGACCAACCCAGTCGTCAATGTCATCATCTAATACTGTTGGACCAAACCAGTCGTTAATACCACAATCTAAAGCGTGACCAAACCAGTCGTTTTTGTCACTATCTAAAGCGTGGACCAAACCAGTCGTTTATGTCACTATCTAAAACATGAACCAAACGAGTCGTCAGTGTCACTATCTATAACACGGACCAAACCAGTCGTCAGTGTCACTATCTAAAACATGGACCAAACCAGTCGTCAGTGTCACTATCTAAAGCGTAGACCAAATCAGTCGTTTATGTCACTATCTAAAGCGTGGAAGAAACCAGTCGTTTATGTCACTATCTAAAACATGGACCAAACCAGTCGTTTATGTCACTATCTAAAACATGAACCACACCAGTCGTTTATGTCACTATCTAACACATGGACCAAACCAGTCGTTGAAGTCACTATCTAAAGCGTGGACCAAACCAGTCATTTATGTCACTTTCTAAAACATGAACCAAACCAGTCGTCAGTGTCACTATCTAAAACATGGACCAAACCAGTCGTCAGTGTCATTATCTAAAGCGTGGACCAAACCAGTCGTTTATGTCACTATCTAAAGCGTGGAACAAACCAGTCGTTTATGTCACTATCTAAAACATGGACCAAACCAGTCGTTTATGTCACTATCTAAAACATGGACCAAACCAGTCGTTTATGTCACTATATAAAACATGGACCAAACCAGTCGTTTATGTCACTATCTAAAGCGTGGAACAAACCAGTCGTTTATGTCACTATCTAAAACATGAACCAAACCAGACGTCAGTGTCACTATCTAAAACATGGGCCAAACCAGTCGTTTATGTCACTATCTAAAACATGGACGAAACCAGTCGTTTATGTCACTATCTAAAACATGGATCAAACCAGTCATTTATGTCACTATCTAAAACATGGACCAAACCAGTCGTTTATGTCACTATCTAAAACATGAAACAAACCAGTCGTTTATGTCACTATCTAAAAACATGAACCAAACCAGTCGTTTATGTCACTATCTAAAACATGAAACAAACCAGTCGTTTATGTCACTATCTAAAACATGGACCAAACCAGTCGTTTATGTCACTATCTAACACATGGACCAAACCAGTCGTTGACGTCACTATTTAAAGCGTGGACCGAACCAGTCGTTTATGTCACTTTCTAAAACATGAACCAAACCAGTCGTCAGTGTCACTATCTAAAACATGGACCAAACAAGTCGTCAGTGTCATTATCTAAAGCGTGGACCAAACCAGTCGTTTATGTCACTATCTAAAGCGTGGAACAAACCAGTCGTTTATGTCACTACCTAAAACATGGACCAAACCAGTCGTTTATGTCACTATCTAAAACATGGACCAAACCAGTCGTTTATGTCACTATATAAAACATGGACCAAACCAGTCGTTTATGTCACTATCTAAAACATGGACCAAACCAGTCGTTTATGTCACTATCTAAAACATGGACCAAACCAGTCGTTTATGTCACTATATAAAACATGGACCGAACCAGTCGTTTATGTCACTATCCAAAACATGAACCAAACCAGTCGTCAGTGTCCCTATCTGAAAGTGTTGGACCATACAAGTCGCATATATCACTATTTAAATCGATTCCCTCCATCCTGTATAAAAATTTTGGTATTGGCAAGATGAATGAAAATGGACAACGGCTCTTAGAGTTGTGTGTCCACTACGACCTCTGCGTGACCAACACCTACTTTCAGACAAAACCCCAGCATAAGGTGTCATAGAGACACCCACGATCCAAGCACTGGCACCAACTGGACCTGATTCTCGTCAGAAGGCCACTTCTCAGGTCTGTGCTCTCCACGCGCTCGTACCATAGTGCAGACTGTGATACAGATCACTCCTTGGTTTGCTGCAAAATCAGAGCACAACCAAGAAAACTCTATCGCGTCAGACATGAAGGGAAACCACGCATTGATACCAGCAAGATGTCAGACCCTGTCATGATCGCTCAATTTACTGCGACCTTCAAGAAAGTGCTCAGCAGCCCTCAGCATGGTGATACTATTACAGAGAACTGGGAGCATCTACGGAACACCAGCCAAAGTACTGCACTTGCCACCTTTGGTAAGAAAACGGCAAAGTCAAATGACTGGTTTGATGCTTCATCAGATGTGATGGCACCTGTCATTGAGGCTAAGCGCAGTGCTATTAATGAATACAAACGTTCACCGAGTGCTAGAACCCTACAGATCCTGAAGGCTACGAGAAGCAAAGTTCAACAAACTGCTCGACGCTGTGCAAATGACTATTGGCTCCAACTCAGTGAGAGCATCCAGATCGCAGCGCAAACAGGCAACATTAAACAAATGTATGACGGTATAAAGAAAGCACTTGGCCCCCAAAAAAGTAAGACGGCACCGCTAAAAATCATCAGCGGAGAGAAGCTCACCGATAAGGGTAAGCAGATGGAGAGGTGGGTCGAGCACTACTCTGAGCTTTACGATAGAGAAAATACCGTTACGCCTGCAGCCCTTGATGCTGTTAAATGTCTGCCAACTATGGAGGAGCTGGATGCCAAACCAACATTAGAGGAACTCAGCAAGGCCATTGATAGCTTGGCCTCTGGCAAAGCACCAGGCAGTGATGGGATTCCTCCTGATTTAATCAAATGCTGTAAGAGCACGCTATTACATCCCCTGCATAGGATGCTGTGCCAGTGTTGGGAAGAGACAACTATTCCTCAAGACATGCGAGATGCCAAGATTGTAACACTGTATAAAAATAAAGGAGACAGAAGTGCTTGCAATAACTACAGAGGCATCTCTCTTCTTAGTATTGTTGGTAAGGTTTTTGCCAAAGTCATCTTAATGCGACTACACAAGTTAGCGGAGCGCATATATCCAGAGTCACAGTGTGGATTCCGAGCTGGTAGATCAACAACAGACATGATCTTCTCTGTCCGCCAGCTTCAGGAAAAATCAAGAGAGCAGAAAAGGCCTTTATATATCGCCTTTATAGACCTCACAAAATTATTTGACCTGGTTAGTAGGGATGGACTTTTCAAAATCCTCCTGAAAATAGGCTGTCCTTCTAAAATGCTGGAAATGATAAAGTCATTCCATGACGACATGAAGGGAACAGTCCAATATGCTGGAAGCACGTCACAGCCCTTTGACACACGAAGTGGGGTTAAACAAGGCTGTGTTCTGGCTCCGACCCTCTTCGGGATCTTCTTTGCCTTACTCTTGAAACATGCATTCAGAGATGCAACTGAAGGAATATGCCTTCACACTAGGTCAGATGGCTGTCTGTTTAATCTTTCAAGGTTGAAGGCAAAAACAAAAATCAGAAGGGTCACTATAAGAGACTTGTTGTTCGCTGATGATGCTGCAGTCGTCACTCAAAGCCAACAGGAGCTTCAGAGCTTGATGAATCGCTTCACTAAAGCATGCAAGGACTTTGGCCTCACAATAAGTCTAAAGAAAACGAATGTGCTGAGTCAGGATGCGGGTGCTGCACCAGTTATCACTATCGATAACTATGAATTGGCAGTGGTGCACCACTTCACATACCTAGGGTCTACCATCAATGACAAACTCTCACTGGATACAGAAATTGACAGCCGCATTGGCAAAGCTGCAGCTACCTTTGCCCGCCTCACATCGCGTGTTTGAGGAAACTCCAAACTCACAATGAAGACCAAAGCTGCGGTACATAATACCTGCGTCACCAGCACACTCCTATATGGCAGCGAGACCTGGACGACCTATGCTAAGCAAGAAAGAAGGCTCAATACCTTCCATTTACGGTGTCTACGCCGCATCCTCGGCATCTCGTGGAAAGATAAAGTGACAAATGTCGAGGTGTTGTCACATGCTGGCCTTCAGAGTATGTATACACTGCTTAGACAGCGCAGACTTCGCTGGCTTGGCCATGTTCGCCGCATGGAAGATGGTCGCATTCCGAAAGATATCTTCTACGGACAACTAGCAGATGGCAAGAGAACAGTTGGGCGACCACAGCTGAGGTTCAAAGATGTGTGCAAGAGAGATATGAGGGCACTGGGCATGGATCCAGGAACATGGGAGGATGAAGCTGCCGATTGCACTAAGTGGCGATGCTATTTACGGCGCCACCTCAGATTGGGTGAAGAGAGGCTCACACAAGAAGCAGAGGAGGGTAGAAAACGGAGGAAAATAAGCAGCTGAGGGCTGTCACCTCAGGGGCGCATTCCCATAGTCAGTTATGACTGAAGGGGCTACTATTATTGTATAAAAATTAAATTCATCAAGAAAATGAGAAAGGATTATGTCTTAATTTATCTGTTCGCTCCACACAAAAAATGATGAACTGTTCTAATTAGCCTGTCAATCTACGATAGTTGCTGCAGACCATCAAATCTACCGATCAACACTACGTATTGAAGCTTTTAATTCGCTACAAGAATATCTGCCCGTTGTTTATCTTCAGATAGATCCAATATGAAAAATAAATAAAGGAAAACATGTGGGGGAACATGTTATTACTTACAAAATAGTATGCAGTAATGCTAGATAACGGAATATTATGTGTTGCAAAGCAGAATCAAACTCACAAAAAGGCATTTGAGAAATCTAACCATATGAGTGATTGCATAATTATGCTAATTAGCTATTCAAAATGGCCGCCGCAGTATAAAAAATGCAGGGTTATTTTAAACCCACATAACATAATTATTTCTCAACATATAGAGTTGAAATTCTGCATACAAGTCCAAAAGTGAGTGCATTATGTCCTAAAAAAACCAAAAATATTTGGGATATAGCATGCCCTAATGTGTGACCATCATTGTAAAAAAAAGTAGAATTTTGGAAATTTATCGAATCTCATTAGCATGCAGAACAACTCTACAAATACACCACCTTGAGAAAGCAAATCAAACTTTAATTCAGGACAAGGTTTAAGATAATTAAGAAACACTATACTGTTCTGCAAAGTTTCAGAGCATTCCAACAATTCATTTTCTTGAGATATCGCGTCTCAAAATGTACCTGTCCATGCTAAATAGGGAAAGTGAGAAAAAGAAGAAAAAATGGAGAAAAAATTTGTTAACAAAAAAGTTATATTCTGCACTTACCTTATCTTAATGACCTCCAGAGTATACATAATCCCCTTCCTTTTCTTTTACTGCATTGTCAGTAAACCCTTTATTTTCTGATGCCTCTCCAAAGTCTTCTTTTCTTCTTGCTTTTTACTTTGTCAGAAGAGACTTTTTGATGGAGTTTGGTAATTCTCGTGTTTGTTCTCCAGCTTTGCACATAATCACACTAAAACTACTCACTTGTATTCCAAGTTTATGTCATGGGAGCTTTGAGAACTGAATGAGTATATACATCATTAAAATAAGATACTGCATTCCACACAAGCAGCCTTCTTCTACTGTGAATCTAATCCACAAAATGTGTTCTTTTTGCACATCTATCCCATATTAATTTGTTGAGACTTACAATTGTTGTTTTGTGTCCTTCCGTGGAGACATTTTGACAGTATGGGGACTCATCCGACAGATCATCACACACTGGTTGAATGCATTCTACCCAACTTGCCCTGCGGTAGCCATTCTTGGTGCTTATAAAGACAGTGGGTCCTTCTTATAGCCACACAACCAAGAATTATGATTCCTACCTGGGTATTTTTTCATGCATCGGCTTATCCTTTGTGGAAGCGACATGAGGCAAAAACTAACGGCTTTGACGGCAGGCTTACATATCCTCAAGGTTTCCACTGTTCTGTCGAATTGCTAGCCCATAATTGTTTTGAAGGGTATCAATTTTGTTGTCTGTGAGTCTCCCTAAGCCTCCTAAACCCATTCCATGACTGAGTTTGAGCTTTTTGTTACCACACCATGATGACTGGCATGACCCCGTCGTTGCCAAGTTCCGTCCATTGAGACACCACACATGACTGTTTTCCAGTCCTCATTGTTTAGTTTGCTTGTTTTTGCTTTTTAATTTCTTTAGCAGCCTCAGACATATTTTCTTCAGCCACTGCTTGGCTAGCAGCATACACATGCATAAAAATGTCTCTATAACTATGTCTTGTCATTGGTGGTGGGGCACTAGTGTGCAAGCTAAACTTTTCAAGCGCTGCATGTCCTCGGCCAAGTGATCGTACAAACATTACCATCCTTACATTGATTTCCTTGTTATTTTTTGTGTTTATTCCTGTCTCCTCTACATTTTCTGTATCTCCTGATGTTGTGAAAGATGTTTCCCACAAGAGGTTGCTATATTTGACAACGATTGTAGGACAGAAACCTTGCTTTGAATCTTCATTGAGCCTACACGACACCATTGTCGTGAAATAACCCAAAAACCAAACTTACACCCACTAACACTTACAATACACCCCAACATCCAATACCCCTAGGGGGTGGGGGGGGGGGGGGGGGGATTATAACCATCCCCGTAACAATAAAACCCCCCTCCCCCAACGAGTGACAAATACGCATGAGTGGTAGTTAAAAATTAACTGAGG
>JAMPIV010000889.1:0-82500 GCA_024509875.1 Oreohelix idahoensis
TAAATAATATTCCTAGTCAAGTAACCTAGAAATTAAACAACATCAATTATGTTTCTAGTTGTGTAATCTAGAAACTACCAAATGTAAACAGTGTTCCTAGTCGTGTAACCTAGAAATTACAAAATGTAAATACTCTAGTAAAGTAATCTAGAAAGTACAGTTGACATTCAAAAATCCGGCCATCGATAATCCGGTTCCTTCAGATTTCCGGCATGGATTTCGGAGCGCATTTTTAAATTTACCGCGTTGGCGCGCCACTGTTTTCTGGAGCAGTTTATGTTTTGATGCAGCTGTTGGGTCTTGCTTGCACGTGTTAACAGGCATTCCTGCTCATTCCTTCTCATTTTATCATTTATTTGCTGCTGTTTAGCCCCATTATGGATTCAGCAAATAAAAGAAGTGGTGTAAAACGTAAACATCGTGCATTGTCGATCGCAGATAAAGTGTACAGGTAGTCATTTTCTGTTAAATATATACAGAATATATAACCATAAAAAATCCGGCAACCTCCGGACCTGAGGAGTGCCGGATTTTTTAATGTCTACTGTACAACATCGGTGTCTTATTTGTGTTGTTGTTGGTGTTTCTTTCTTTAAATCCTATCAATTATCTTAGTGTTTACTGAAGTACTGCAAATGTTAAATGTCTAACCGGAATAGACAATATTTAATACGTACGTATCAAATGTCAGCTCCATTGTAGTGAAATTGTAATACTTTGTTGTAAAATTGTACTGATCGGTCTGATAGGCGGAGTGGTTTGACCTTTTTCCTCTCGACGGAAAACGTATCCGGGTCCACGAACAGAACTTGGTAGCGTGACGCTCCAGCGCACCCGTCGTACCTGACTCTTGTTCTTGAGTTAAGGAAGGCAAAGGAAGGAGAATTGACACCACACCTCATAAAGGTGGATCTAATTTGATAAAGTGTCTAACCCTATTTTATGAGCCAACGTATGAAGGTGATTCCGCTTAATATAAATTTAATAGCTCTCTCTTTCACTCTCTCTCTCGCTCTTTCTCTCTCTCTCTACATATATATATATATATATATATATATATATATATATATATATATATATATATATATATATATATATATATATATATATATATATATATATATATATATATATATACCTGTCACAAAAAGTAGGGGATATTTTAAGATGGTATTATTATTTTACAAAAGAGTGGATTTCGTAATTTAATGGATGTATGGACATATCAAGCACGATCTTCTCCACTCTCACGTGCAATATCATGTTGACCTGGTGACTCGTGATGAGTAAGCCAATCCCAAGAACAGAGGTGGGGCCCATCCGTAAAGTTCACACATTATTCTTTTTCACAAAAATGCGTGTATCTCGGGTTTGATGAACAATCCTCATCATGGACAGGAATAAAAAGACTCTGCAACAGACACAATTTCTTTTCTTCGTTATGGAACGTTTGACAGAACAGGAGAGATGGATAGGCATAGGCATGTTGCAAACCGGAAGTCGGTAAGTGGATGTTGCTCGGAACCTCAATGTTTCACAGTTAGTTGTCAGCAGACTGTGGAACAGGTATCAAAATTTCCGCACAGTGGCTGATCTGCCTCGGACTGGCCGCCCAAGAGTCACTACACGCTGCGAAGATCAACTTCTTGTTACTCAGGCCCTCAGAACTCGGACTCTAAATGCTACTCAACTTCAGCAACACCTTCAACAGACCACAAAAATTAGCGTAGAGTAAAGTCCCTTGATAATAGAGCAGACGACAATTTCTAATGCTAGTGGCAGAAAATGGACACAAAGTCAAAGTGTATGTTAATTTCACAGCTTTGGAATGAAGGAAATCAAACATGTTCCAACATTTCTAAAACCTTGAACATTCCTGAGCGGACTGTCTACAGAGTTGTGAGTAAATTAAAAGCAGGTAATGGAATCGAGCAAAAAGAAGGTAGTGGGGGGTCAAGAATTTTGGACACAAAGGACCATCGGCGTCTCGCCCAAATCGTTCGGGCTGGGCCAATGAAGAGTGTAGAAAACATACGGCAGCGCATGATCGATTTGGGAAACCCAGAAGTATCTAATGCTACTGTCAACCGGGAGCTACACAGGATGAATTACACAAAAAAGCGGGTAATTTCGTCACCATTTCTCACAGAGACTCACAAACAGATGCATATGAACTGGTGCCACGAACACCAAAATTTGTCATGGGACAATGTGATTTTGTCAGATGAATGTTCTGTTTGGTCTTATCCTGCTCAAATAAATATTTGGATGAAAGACTCTGTAACGCCTGTGTACCAGCAACCGAAACATACCCAGAAATTTCATCTTTGGGGAGGGGTGGCAGCAAGAGGTGCCACCCCACTGTGTGTTTTCACAGGAATTCTCACGAAAGAAAGGTACATCGACATACTAGAGGGACACCTTCTGCCATTTGTGCAGGTCATGTACCCCGATGGGTGCACATTTCAACATGACAATGACCCAAAACATACAGCTCATACCACCAAAGCATGGCTGCAAGAGAAGAATGTGATAGTGCTGAAGTGGCCCAGCAACAGTCCCGACCTAAACCCAATTGAAAACGTTTGGGCACTACTCAAGAATCATTTAAAAAAGAGTGGACTCAGAGACGTTGAACAATTGAAGAAGGTAGCTGAAAAATACTGGGACAGTCTGACTCACAATTACCTACAAACACTTGCGGGAAGTGTGCCTCGCCGCATTCAGGCTTGCCTTGCTGGAGAAGGCAACATTATATTGTACTGAAACCACTGTTAATAGATAGGGGAGATACCAATCTTCCTCTGGACATACAGTTTTTATTATTATTTGCTTCTGTGAGTGTGCTGCGTTGCGAAAATATGACTGCCATTTTTTTTGCAAAGTACTGTATATATATATATATAACAAGTCTTCCACTTATAGGAAACAAATTTATATCAGTTGTGCTGTTAATCACTTATAGTAAATGTATCAGCTGTGCTGTTAATTAAGTATATAACATTTATCAGCTATGCTGTTATTATTGTCTCTTTCTACGCTAAATCACTTTCTCGTCACTGACACTAATTTTTGCTCACAATACATTCAATAATATAAATTCAATACATGAATACATTAAATACATGAATACATCCTATAATATGTACACCTAGGTGTGATACAACCATTTTCTTCCCCCTATAATATACCAGGCCCTCTCTGACAAGTGCTATACTAGCTGGTAACATATATCCTAACAATATTGTTATGTTCTTATGATAGGAGTATATGAGACGAGGACTGTTTGGTGATATATCAGGTGGGAGTTATATGGGAAAATAGATTGGAGTTAGATGAGACAATGGATTGAGTCCTAACAAGGACTGTTTTGGTTATATTTCAGTTGGTTTTATCTGAGATAACACTGAAGTTATAGGAGACAATAGATTGAGTTATAGGAGACAATAGATTGAGTTATAGGAGACAATAGATTGAGTCCTAACAAGGACTGTTTTGGTTATATTGTAGTTGGTCTGAGATAATAGATTGAAGTAATAGGAGACTATAGGTTGAGTCCTAACAAGGACTGTTTTGGTTATATTTCAGTTTAGAGTTATCTGAGACAATAGACTGAAGTTATAGGAGACAATAGATTGAAGTATGAGTCCTATTAGTCTTCGTCTATTCAATCATATTAGGAAATAAAATCATTATACCTAATTCCCCCAAGATACAATCAGTAAACTGATACGTTCATATTAAAACAATATATGTTAACTATATATATATGTACAGGTGTATCTGCTGTAGGTCTATTTTCCTACCAGTTTATAGTAAATTTATATTTACCCTCCAAGATTTAAACAGGCCAGATTTTGACTCGACTTAGCGAAGCAGGCTGCAGATCAATGCTCTCAGGTAAGCTATAAATCAAAGCTGACAGCTCCTCTCTTCAGTCGGTCGTCTCTGGCTTCGTGTTCGGCGTTGCGTGTTTCTGCACAAATCTCGCCCGATTATATAGGCAGGTAAAATAACTTCTACTGGTAAAGGAAAGCGTTTGGTTGGTTCCTGGCGGAGAAAGCTGATTGGTTTCCTGCAGTTTCGTCTTTTGCTCGTACAGCCTAATTTTATTCAGTTTTCTTCCGCCATCTTGCGTGAACAAGATGGCCACGACCCACATCCGAAAAAAAGGGCTTAAGTTTTTCCTGGCGTAACTTCAGGTAATTTATTCC
This sequence comes from Oreohelix idahoensis, assembly GCA_024509875.1. Lineage (NCBI taxonomy): Eukaryota > Metazoa > Mollusca > Gastropoda > Stylommatophora > Oreohelicidae > Oreohelix > Oreohelix idahoensis. Next base: position 4,215 of record JAMPIV010000889.1, read on the forward strand.
GGCTCAGCAACTGTGCGTTGATTGGCTGGGGCAAATTTGTATCCCGACATAATGATTTAACAAAGTAGTGGGGTTACACACATTCGTTTCACGACATAGCCCCATCCTTTCCTAGCTGTGACCTGTCATAGCTGAAGTGTAAACACCTGCTGTAGTTAATCATTTTGCGTCTGTCCTTCCAGAGTAATAGGGTGTCGACTTAAAAAATCAGCTCCTACATTGTCTCTTCCCGGAATGTAATTCACGGTAAAGGAATAAGGCGCCAGAAGCAGACTCCACCTTAACAATCTCGAATTTAACTTTTTAGATGCAGCCAAGAATGTCAAAGGCTGGTGATCGCTTTGGACAATGAAGTGTGTTCCATACAAGTAAGGTGAAAATTTGTTGATGGACCAAATTAAAGCCAAACATTCTTTCTCTATGGTCGAGTAGTTCAACTCAGCTGCATTCAGCTTCCTACTGGCGTAGGCGACTGGTAAAAGTTCCTCCGGCTGGGCTTTTGATTTCTGCAAGAGAGTTGCACCAATACCTATACTGCTAGCGTATGTCCTTAATACAAATTCCTGTGTGATATCGGGTAGCGTAAGGATTGGTTTGCTGGTGAGTTTTGCTTTTAGCTCTGTGTAAGCTTTTTCACAATCAGCATTCCATTGGATTTTGTCAGGCTGTCCTTTCTTAGTTAAGTTAGTTAATGGTGCACACAGAGAGTTAAAGTGGGGTATGTACTTCTGATAGAACCCACATAATGACACGAATGATCTCACATCTTTCTTCGTTTTAAGTCTGGGTGCCTTCATTAACTTCTCTATATTCTTTGGGTCAGGAGACATATGACCTGTAGAAATCGTGTGACCTAGGAATTCCAACTCCTTACAACCGATATAGCACTTGGTTGGACGTGCAGTCAATCCAGTGGCTCTCAGTCTGTCAAACAACATGGAGAGCGCTACTATGTGCTCTTCAAATGTGTTTGTAGCAACAAGAATGTCATCCATAAAGTTAGTGATATGGGGATTTTGCAGAGGTTCCAACAATTTCCTCATCATTCTTGAAAAGATACTTGGAGCATTTTTCAGCCCAAAGGGTAGTACATTAAACTCGTAGTGTCCGTCTGATGTACTAAATGCCAGCATTTTCCTAACTTCTGGTTTCACTGGTATTTGGTAGTATCCCTTGCTTAAATCTACTTTCGATAAATACCTAGCCTTACTCAGTGTAGAGAACAGCTGGTTGGTGTCAGGTAATGGGTCCACCTGAGATTCTGTGATCGCATATAGCTTCTTGTAGTGAATACATAACCTGTGTTCACCACTAGGCTTCCTTAATAGCACCACACTTGAGCTATAGGGAGATTCAGACTTTGAAATAATTCTCTTTTAAGAGATAGTCAATCTCATCCTTGAGTGTTTGTGCTTGCTATTGTTCAGTCCATGTCCGCAGCAATGCTTCCAGTGGACTGTATGGGGACGGCAATACCACAACGTTGCCGGACCCACACCTATTTCTATTGTAAGGGGCAGTATACCGAAGTGGGGCCTGTCTCCCTCAACTATTTGGTACAGCCCTGGTTCCTACCTCCTTTGGTTCGGGTTTGTTTCTGCAACTTTTTTAATACTGGTTGCTGACTAACCAAATTTTCCAAATGATCCAGGCCATGGTGTTCCGATAAATATCTAATCGGGGTGGGATGTCTCTCGTCCCCTCTCTGTACAATACGGAGAGTTGCCATGGTTACTGGTGTCTGTAACTGGTCTACGCTTCTGAATAAGTAATATCGCAATGCTATATTTTGACCAGTGGCCCCTTTTCCTCTGTGACCACTGCCTGATGTAGCATGCTCTTGCTCCATAATTTCCTCCCTATAGAATTTTGGCACTACCAGCTGTCCATGCCCTTTAGGTCCTTATCCAGCTTGTATGTAGAGTAGGCCATTTTCCATATAGTAGTCTCCTTTCTCTGGAGGGTTATGGGCCTTAGGCAATTTGCCAAAACAAGGCTTCAATGTGCTGTCTGCTTTTTGAGCCTTTTTCATCTTTGTACGATGAATGTTTATTGGATCTCCCTCCTCCTTTTTGGTGCTCGACCTGGTATGCTTGCTGCCATGACAACAGGTTTTACTGGGTCAACCAAAAATACATATTTACATCCTATTACCAGCGGGTATATAGGATCATCACTTACTGCTGCTCTTATCACTCCCTCCACATAGCGAGTTCTCACGTTGATCCTTGCTTTGGGAAGTGTCATGGTGCCAGTTCCCTGCATTGCCCCTTGTATGTCCACTGTTTCTGTGGTAAGTTGGTCAGGGTGCACTAGGGTTGCACTCACGACTGAGTCGAATTCCAAACCTGAATCATATAACCACTGAATTTTGGTGCCATTGCATGTCACTTCCTCACAGTCAGGGGGATGATGGAGGTCATTCTGACTACCTGCCAGTTCCTTCCTTCCATTGTTCCCTGTTGTGAGACACGCAGCGTAATAAGGAGGGTTGTTCCTTCTGCAGTCTGCAGTATTGTGGTTACTCATTAGACAAGTTTTACACCACTTTCCTTCCTTGCGGTAAGGTGTCTTATCCGATCTTAGAGGGTTTTTGTCCTTTTGGTCAAATCTTTGTTTGTTCCTTGTGGTATGGTCCTTTTGTTCATATTTGGTATAGTTTTGTGATGATTTGAATTTTTCACCCTGCTTCTTCTTATTTCCTAATAATTCTGCCTGAGCTGCTTGATATCTCTCAGCAACAGTTACAATATCTTCCAATCTCTCTGCTCCTTGTTCCATGATAAACTTCCTCATTTCTTGAGGCATGGACTCTTTCACTTGCTCCATCATTATCATTTCTTTCAGATCTTGACACTTTCCTAAACTACTCCATTTTTCCAAGTAAGTTTCCAATCTAGCAGAGAATTGGTGATAGTTTTCTCCTGGAAGAAGTTTAGCTGTTCGGAATTTCTTTCTATATGATTCTGAGTTCTTTTCATATCTAACAAGCAGTGCCTGCTTCAGGATTTCATAATCTTCCTGGTCATCTCTTGAGAGCTTCAAATAAACATCGTAGGCCACACCTCTCAATCCCTGAGATAGTTTAAGACTCCACTTTTCTTTCACTACGCCATAGGTAGTGGCAAGTCTTTCGTATCTATCCAGGTACGACTCAATGGCGTCTTCTTTTTCAACAAATGGGTCCAGATGAAAATTCATGGCCCCACTTGAGGTGCTCTGGCTGGAGCTACTCTCTGAGTGAGGTGAGCTACCACCATTATTGCCAGTATTTGCCTGAATTTCAAGCTCTTTTTATCTCAACTGATGGTCTCTCTCTGCTTGTAATTTCCCTTTCTCAGCTTCAATTTCTTTGCCTCATTTTCAGCCTAGCATTTCTTGGCTTCAATTTCTAATCTTTTGGTTTCTCTCTCAGCTTCCAGTCTTTTGTCTTCTCTCAGCTTCCAGTCTTTTGTCTTCTCTCTCAGCTGCCAGTCTTTTGTCTTCTCTCTCAGCTTCCAGTCTTTTGGCTTCTATTTCAGCTTCCAGTCTTTTGGCTTCTGTCTTTAATTGCAACTTTCTTTCTTCCCTATCCATGTGTTTGTCCACTTCTGTTTTGACATACTGAGTAAGAGCATCACCTGTCATGTTTAATTCCTTACCCATCTGCATGATCGCAGTCCTGAACTTCACTAGATCAGCCATGGCGTTACTTAGATAGGGTGTGTAAATTTACTGTAACCAAATTATTGTAATTAAACTTATATAATTAAATGAACAAATAATTTCCGTGCAACTTTGTGAGCATCAACTATTTACTGAGTACTAAATGGTACTCCTCATAAGAAAACAATAAAAAATCCTATTATAGAATTTTTTTCAAAAATGTGTTTCTTTAGTTATCTATGGGTGGCACAAGATAGAGTGTAGATAGATGAATAGACTAAGTATGGCTAAAGATATACAAAAATATCCCAGGAACGAGCCCCCAGTGTGGCGTGAGGTTTTATTGGGCTCTAAGATCAGTATAGTACTGACAATTACAGAAATAGAATTTCTGCAGAAAATGGTGAAGTCCCAGTGTCTGAGAGAACTACTGGTATCACAAATTAGTTACGGCTGTGAATGATCTGATCTCAAAACAATAGTAGAGAGGAGACCGACATAAAGTGCCACCTCCGCTGTGTAACTAACTGTGATATTAAAAAACCAAGGAAACAGATTTCACTTAACAATTTTAAAAAATTTGACAAGTCGTTCAAATACAATTTCCTTATTATTTATTTAGTATATACACCATCTACTCTTGTGCTGAAGGGTGAATGTTGAAAAATGGATATTGTATAGTATAATATGATTGTATTGTATAATGTTTCATTGGATATTGTATATGTCCATATTTATGCATTATTTGTACTATATCTTGTTATTTGAATAATTGTATTGTTGATAAATATTGTACGTATTATCATTGTAATGAATTGTAACATTTCATTTTGTATTGACTTGTCTTTGATTGTTAATTTTTGTTGTTAATGAAATTATGGATTTTTTTGTATTTACATACACTAGTCTGAAGACTATTTCATTTGCTCATATTATGTTTGACCATATGTGGTCTGTTGTGAAATTGATACATCAAAACATTGATATTATTCTGCAGGACTAATTGTTGTGATAGTTTTATACATAATGAGATTGTCAGCCCTAAGCACAACTCATTGGTTGTGACTATGCGTTAGTCGCTTTCAGAGAATTTTTTTTTGGTTACTAAATTTGTTTTTGTTTTTTTCGTATCTGATTACATGTTTAGTTAATATATTACCTTATACAGAGGTTATATGAAGTAATTGTTGTGCTGTGGAATGTTATTTTGGATCTAAACTGTATATGTAGAATTGTCAGAGATAGTAGATAATATTATTTGTTTGAAGAATTTAGTAGTCTGACTTAAACACTTTTTCATGAGAAATAATGTTATGTTTATATGTGCAAGTTGGTATAATGTTAATAGTGTGGTTTTTTGTAGGTGCTCATTTGTGTTTACTTAGAGTGTTACGGTATATGATATTAACGCCGTCTGCTAAAGGTTACCAGACGTGCAATTGTAAAGGTTAAGACATTTAATATATTGCGATAGATGTTTCAATTACTGAACGCTATACACGTCATAATCGATCGTGTATGAAGCGTTCAGTAATTGAAACATCTATCGCAATATATTAAATGTCTTAACCTTTACAATTGCCGTCTGCTAAAGGTTACCAGACGTGCAATTGTAAAGGTTAAGACATTTAATATATTGCGATAGATGTTTCAATTACTGAACGCTTCATACACGATCGATTATGACGTGTATAGCGTTGTTTAGGACACAGTCGGTAACTAAGAAACCATACCCTTTTTACATTGACCGTCAAGCTGTTAAGACGCGTCTGACTTTCCTTCCAATGTTGAGCATGGTATTGCCATACAGATATATTTTATGCAAGTACGGACATGGGTCAGTCCATTGCTATTACGAAGATTTGAAATGATTAAAGGTCAGTACGAAAGTGAAAATTAAGGAAGGATGAATTACAGTCCATAGTATTTGATTTTACCAGACTCATAGACTCACTGTCGGCCGTTGGAAAACCCCAACCGCGCGTGCATACAGCTATGACAATCTGCATACAGTAATTTGATTATTGGACAAGGACTGATAGGATATCTACATATCTATGCCATATATTTTCAAGTTATAATATGTACCTTTGTGATCAACATGCATGAATCGTCTTGACGCGTAAACTGTATTAAATATTTGTGGACTCTATGAACCGACTTGTCACATCAATCGTATTCCAAGGTTCAATTATTGTTCAGAATCTTCCACCCCTGCATTCGCGTAATCTTACATAGAAGGCACGATACACGATCACTCAAGAATATCAAGAAGATAAAACAATGGCCAGACATTTATAACTGTTTTATTAATATCACATGGAACATTGTTCAGAGCTAACCAAACCACGCCTTGCAACACGCCACTTGCAACAGTGGTGCCCGGTGTCTGGGGACGAGAAAACAACCAAAAACAAAAAATTTTTTGAATGACTTTCGAAGGAAATATTTACGATCAGTTTTCGATCACATGATCCAGCTGAAGATGACGTGGAACTCAGTCTAATGCCTAACAACGCGACGTCACTGAAATTCGTGTAGGTGAAACTATCGGAGAAACTGAAGTCGTTCTTTTAAGCCTAACCAAGGGAAAAATAAGTCATTTGAAGCAGACACAAGAAATGGACTACAGGAGCAGGCAGTCAGGGGCATTAGCCTAGCTGTTGACGACCTATAGCACTGATCGAAGCAACGGGAAAGATAAGTCTAGCTGTTTAAATTGTCGTCATTGCAAAACCGTAATACTGAGTCCATTTTGCTTTGATCAGGCATGTCTATGTATTTTCATGTATATATGTTAAATTTGTTTTCCATCGTATGTATTTGTTACTAATCGTGGGAGGTAGGGAGGATGAACTGAAATTAAATTCTGCGGCTCTCACGATGCCTGAATTAATTTCGGTCGTTTCTTAGGGCAGTTAAACGATTGCACCTTTGGAAACCCCATTGAGGTTTGACATTGGACTTGTTGTCCAAATCTGCTATCGTTTGACGATTTTGCGTTAGCTTTACTGTCCCGTAGATAATTGGTGTATTTTATTCGTATTCAGTTAATAATTTTATTCAGTTCTGTACCATGTTCGTTACTATTTCGTCCATTCTCCTCTGACTATCATTTATTTTATGATTATTAAATTTTCGTCCGTTATGAGTCCTGTTGTCCTCATAATATATATTAATATTACATTAATAATATGATAATTATATGCAATAATACACTTGTAATTTAATTTAATTAATTTTTTCTGAAATTTAAGGTTAATATGGGACATTGCATAATTATGCAGTGATAGTCCAAGAAAGTAGCACTACAATTTATCATAGATGCCTAGGGCATAATAATATAATATATATATTGACAAAATAAATAATCTTATAGCTACCTTTGAGGTAATAGACCCATTGTATATTATTTAATATACTTTTCTGGTACTAAGAGAGTGACTTAGTACATTGAACAATATAATTACTAGGAATTATACCCAACATTATTGGATATTGAGATTAATTGTGTGATATAATTACATTATATTTAACAGATATCATAACTATTTATGATATAGTATTATTTAGATACAATATTGTTACAAAATATTGTCTATTAGTTGAACTTAGACATTAAGTTCAGTACTATTGTGATTACTTATATTGAATATTTCTAAGTTGAGTAAGTATAATAATTACTCTGAAGCTACTATTGACTATTTTAATCAGTAATTATCAATAATTACTTACAGATAAAAGTCAAAATGCTTACTATAGACCATTTCGTTAAGATTGGTCGTGAATATGGTTATAAATCTCAAGAACTTCGTCAGTTTGCTGAATCAGAACTGGAAAAATATGAAAGAAAAGAAGAAGAGAAAAAAGCTGCATTAAAGAAAAGAAGAAGAGAAAAAAGCTGCATTAAAGAAAGAGGAAGAAGAGAAAAAAGCTGCATTAAAGAAAGAGGAAGAAGAGAAAAAAGCTGCATTAAAGAAAGAGGAAGCAGAACTTGAGATGAAGCAAATTGCCAAGGAAAATAGATTGAGAGAGATTGCTCAACGTGAAAGAGAAGAGCAAAGAACAATCGCCAAACAGGAAGAAGAGAATAAATTGAAACGAGAGGAAATTATTTTACAACAAGAAATGGAATTGGCGCGTATTAAATTGGAGACAGCAAGATTACAAGCACAAAGTGCTGATGCAAACCAGAATAATAACGCACAAAATGGATCATCATCCAGCCAACCTAAACACTTCTACAACTTTAAATTACCCATTTTCAACTTGAACGTCGACGACCTTTCATCGTTCCTGGCACGTTTTGAACAGACTTGCAAATCTAACCATTTGCCTGAAGAGTCATGGGTACTCAAATTAAATGAATTCTTGGTTGGAGAACCACTGACAGCTTCTCAAAATGCTGACCCATCAATAGCTAATAACTACGGTGCTATTAAGTCCTTGCTTTTACGAAGGTTTCACCTGGACGAGGAACACTGTAGGTTGAAATTTAAGGGAATTTTACCTGAATCTCCAAGGGATTTTGCAGGATTCATTGCGAACATACGCAATACATTTAATAGATGGGTTGAACTGGCAGAAGTCAACAAATCATACGACAAATTAGTTGATTTACTACTGCGGGATAAGGTATTATCTTCGGTTAGCCAGCCATTTTTTTGCATATTTGCAGGAGCGTAAACCAGGTACTATGGATGAGTTAGAAAAAATTTCTTTAAACTACTGTTCGGCACATCCGAATGCAACCATTTCTAACTCCTCATTAAGAGAACCTCTACCTGTGGCGTCTAATATGGCCTACAATCATAATAGCAAACAAAGACATCACAGTGTAGACAGAAGTAGGTTCCAAAGAAATCACAATGTTAACTTTCAGAAGGGACATAATAATGATTTCAACAATAAAAATGAGTTCAACAGAGGTAGATCACGAGATAGAAATTATTCACCTCAAACAAACTACCACAATGGTCAACATAACACTCATTATAATCGATCACATACTCCCAATAATAATAGTAACTGGAATGGTAATAATCATGGCTCGAGACATCGAGATAATAGTTACTATAGAGGACGACGAGATAATTCTAACAATTATACTCGGAATCGATCTCATTCTCGGGGATCATCTCATTACAACCATAATACAGGGGCGGCAGTTACAAATAATACTACCCCTATAGCTCAGGTCCCACTTGACAATAATACAACACAGTCTTCTGCTGCATGTTTTGCTATTAATTATAATGTGGCAAATAGTTGCCAGCAATGCAATCTTATTTTTCAGAAGGCGAAAGAAACAGTGCTTAACTGCGGACATATTATACCACAGGTAGGTCTTGCAGTCAACGATGGAACAGGCCTATTAATTTTTAACAGAGGATTAGTTAATGGATCCGTCGTCTCAGTGTTGAGGGATTCGGGATCCACAACGATTGGTGTACGACAGTCGCTGGTACATCCCAGCTGTGCAACGGGGGAATATGTCCGTTGCATGACTTTTGGTGGAACAATAGAGTTTTACCCCACAGCTATTATTCATGTTAACACTCCTTTTTTCACAGGGAACGTGAAAGTATGTATGCTAAAAAAGCCTATAGCTGATTTGATGGTCGGTCGTATACACGGCAGTAAAGATTGTACTCCATATGAGATTATAGAATGGGAGAAACGTAACCTATGCACTGGAAACGCCGTGACGACTAGAGCGCAGACTCAACTCATGGAGAAAGTTGATGATAATAAAATGGATGCAGACAACCAAGAGGAATTTGTAGTCAATTCACCTATTGACAGGGAAACATTTGCAACCAAACAAAAAGAGGATAAATCTTTAAAAAAATTTTTTAAGTTGGTCGATAAAGTTGACAATCTATCCTCAGGTAATAATAACAAACATTGTTTTGTTATTAAAAATGACATATTGATTAGATGTTTTAATGACAAATCACAAATGAAACAACAAGTTATGGTCCCATATACTTTTAGACGGTACATTCTTCAACATGCACATGACTCACATTGTGCTGGACATATGGGATATACTCGAACACGATCTCGAGTACTGTCTTCATTCTTTTGGCCAGGGGTGTCAAGAGATATTTCGCAGTATGTACGTTCCTGTACTACATGCCAAGAAGTGAAAGCACGTGGAGCTTTTCACACGGCGCCTATTCAGGCTTGCGATATCTCAGTGAGACCTTTTGACAAGATGGCAATAGACATTATTGGTCCATTGCTACCATCGGCCAGAGGACATAGATTCGTCCTTACGTGCATTGATTTGTGCACACGATGGCCAGAAGCTATCCCATTAAAGACCACCACTACCACAGATGTAGCTGATGCACTACATCTCATCTTTTCTAGAATAGGGTTTCCTAGAAAACTTTTATCAGACCATGGGTCGCAGTTTATATCTGACACCATGAAGGAAGTCATGAAAACTTGGGACATTGATAGGAATTTAAGTAGTATTTATCATCCGATGAGTAATGGTGCGGTTGAAAGACTTAACCGTACACTTAAACAACTACTACATAAGGTTACTGCTAAGCACCCTCATGACTGGGACAGAGCACTCCCAGCTGTTCTATTTGCTTATCGGGAGGTACCGCATGAACAAACTGGCTTCTCTCCCTTTGAATTAGTTTTTGGTGCTCCCCCAAGAGGTCCTATGGGACTAATAAAAGACTTATTAATTGACGACGAGATGACTCAGGACACTCAGTCATCTTACGAATATGTGATTAATCTTCGGAAGAACATTATTGAGTCTTGCCAGTTGGCAACAGCTTCTTCTGAGGCTGCAAAAGCTAAGGCTCGATCTCTACAAAATAAGTCTCGACGATTACGCCAATTATTCCCAGGCGACGAAGCTTATGTATTACTTCCTCACAATAACAATAAATTATTGATATCTTGGAATGGTCCTTACAAAGTCATTGATAAAATTTCCGACGTTGATTACGTCTTAGATATCAAGGGACACAAAAAGATATTTCATATTAACATGCTCAAGCAATTTCATACACGTCCTGAACACTTACAGTCAATTTTTCATGAACTAGATGACAACACAGTATCCACTTGTCATTATACTAACTTATCTGTCATCCAGGAAGAAGAATCTTCTTTTCCTGAGGTACAGTTACCGTTACCTGTACCAGTAGTTCAACCTACTGAATCTTGGCGGGATGTAACCATCTCTTCAACGGTTACACCGCAACAGCGTCTACAGATTGCTAATCTATTACAATCTTATCCAGATGTGTTGACCGACGTCCCGGGTCGCACATCGGCTATCAGTCATGACATTACTCTCAATGATGATACACCTATTCGTGTACATCCCTATTCTGTTCCTTTACATTTCCTTGCTAAAACTACTAAGGAACTTGAACAGATGTTGTCTCTGGGAATCATTGAGACTAGTAATTCGCCATTCTCTTCTCCATTAGTGATTGTCCGGAAGAAGGACAATAACATTAGACTATGTGTTGATTATAGAAAATTAAATGCTAAGACTATAGTTGACAGCGAACCACATCCACTTATTGACGACTTACTGCCACGTCTATCTAACGCAACTATATTTAGTAAGATAGACTTAACTAAAGGTTATTGGCAGATACCACTGACCGAAAAGGCTAAGTACTACACCGCATTTTCCACGCCACAAGGTCTATACCAGTGGAATGTGATGCCTTTTGGGCTTGTTAATGCGCCAGCTACCTTCATTCGCCTGATGCGACAAATTTTATCAGGTAGACCAGACGTTATTACATATATTGACGACATATGCTTGTTTAGTTCGTCGTTTGAGGAACATGTTTCGGGACTTAGATATGTTTTTGACACTCTAAGGAATTATCATCTAACTGCTAAACCTACAAAGGTGCAAATCGCGTGTAATGAGATAACCTTTTTGGGACATATCATTGGATCGGGATATATCCGAACGTTACCTAGTACAGTCTCCAAAATTCTAAACATAGCAGTTCCTCAGACGAAGAAACAGGTCAGGAGTTTGTTAGGACTTGTTCAATATTACAGTAGATTCATACCAAACTTGTCATCCATCACGGCTGTATTGTCTTCATTGTTAAAAAAAGATATGCCGGTGAAGGTGACATGGACTGGTACATGCAATGAAACTTTCAACAAAATTATAAATTTGTTCTCACATGAACCAATTTTAAGACTTCCCGATGCTTCCAAAAGATTTTTCTTACGAACAGATGCTAGTAACTACGGCATTGGTGCATGCCTGCTCCAGAACCATGATGGCATTCTACACCCCACCTTATATATATCAAGAAAGCTGAAGCCGGCAGAAACGAAGTATTCAACAGTCGACAAGGAACTTTTATCTGTGATCTGGGCAATAACGAAACTTGAGAAGTTCCTCCTCGGTGCTCCCTTCACCATACAGACGGACCAACGTGCTGTGGCCTCTTTGCGTCGCTCTAATCATAAGAGCCAGAAACTTGCCAGATATTCAATCATCCTACAGCCATTTGAGTTCTCCATTGAACATATACCTGGCACTGTAAATTGTGTGGCAGATGCATTGTCACGTAATCCTATTGACGACGAATAATCAATATTGACACTCTTTAACCTATTTTAATCAGCACTACATTGGATTGAACGAAGTATCAACTATAAAGGAACTAACCTTGCCTTTAATTTAAACTGTATAAACACTATATGCATCACAGAATTGAATTAAAAGACAATCAAGGTATATATAGACATTCAAACTTCGTCTAACGTCCATACACGAGATATGAATACTCTTTGAACAATCATGGATTTATGTCTGACGACAAACCGAACTGATGTTCCTGTGTATACTTAATTCTTGGATGCTAGGATAAATGACATTTCTTTCCAACGTAAACGTTTGAACATTTTTGCCTAAAAGAATTCATCAGGATCAAGACTACGGATGGATCATCATATCCTATACTAATTAATTAGTTAACTTAACTTCTTAATTGAATTATTATCAATAAAATGAAATGTGAGAAAAAAAATGAAATGAAAGAAAAAAAAAAAGAGAACGAAATACTAAAAGAAGAAATTATGAAAAGAGAAAATAAATCTCACACAAGTATTAGATTAATATTTTTTTTTTTTAATGTACCTATACATTATTTAGTTAGTTAAATTAGATAGTTATTATTCACTAACACTTAACACACACAATTAAGTTAAAACTTATATTCGAATTTCTTTCTATTTCTTCTTACTTAGTTTGTCTTTTCTTCTCTCATGACATCGCGTTACATTAGAACCTTAATAATTTAACTCTTAGTTTAATTAATTAATTTAATTTTAATTAGTCAAATTAATTCCTATATGACATACTAATACGACAGACCTTACTTTAATTTAATTTTCTCATTCACTATTAACATTGGACATTTATTTAGTTGATATAATGATATGTATAATATTGATATATAATGTGATTTATGATTAGATGACTATGACAAATAGTTAGTTGACACGACCGCAACACGGTTCTACTCAGAACATCGTCGGCCATATGTCACAATTGTGTTAAATTTTTTTGAAAAATTGTTAAGTCGGATAGATATTGAAAAAAAATCTATCGATTTTTTTTTCCCCGGTGTACAGGGAATTGTTACGGTATATGATATTAACGCCGTCTGCTAAAGGTTACCAGACGTGCAATTGTAAAGGTTAAGACATTTAATATATTGCGATAGATGTTTCAATTACTGAACGCTTCATACACGATCGATTATGACGTGTATAGCGTTGTTTAGGACACAGTCGGTAACTAAGAAACCATACCCTTTTTACATTGACCGTCAAGCTGTTAAGACGCGTCTGACTTTCCTTCCAATGTTGAGCATGGTATTGCCATACAGATATATTTTATGCAAGTACGGACATGGGTCAGTCCATTGCTATTACGAAGATTTGAAATGATTAAAGGTCAGTACGAAAGTGAAAATTAAGGAAGGATGAATTACAGTCCATAGTATTTGATTTTACCAGACTCATAGACTCACTGTCGGCCGTTGGAAAACCCCAACCGCGCGTGCATACAGCTATGACAATCTGCATACAGTAATTTGATTATTGGACAAGGACTGATAGGATATCTACATATCTATGCCATATATTTTCAAGTTATAATATGTACCTTTGTGATCAACATGCATGAATCGTCTTGACGTGTAAACTGTATTAAATATTTGTGGACTCTATGAACCGACTTGTCACATCAATCGTATTCCAAGGTTCAATTATTGTTCAGAATCTTCCACCCCTGCATTCGCGTAATCTTACATAGAAGGCACGATACACGATCACTCAAGAATATCAAGAAGATAAAACAATGGCCAGACATTTATAACTGTTTTATTAATATCACATGGAACATTGTTCAGAGCTAACCAAACCACGCCTTGCAACACGCCACTTGCAACATAGAGATGGGAATATATTTTTATGTCTCTCATTTTGTTAAAAGCTCGTTTCACTTTTGATTTGTTAATTAGTGGTTGAAACTTGTAAAAATTTAAAATACTATTTTTATTTAACTTAATGTTAAGAAACTTTTTTGTATTGTAATTTTGGAAAATTTATTTGTTTTTCTTTGTGAAAGTAATGTATTTTTTATGTGTCCAGTGCTTAATATATTGATATGTTCACATTTTAAAAAAAAAAAGAGAGAAAGAGATAATAATTTTTTTTTTCTTTTGAGATTGTGATATTTGTGTTTTTACGAATCACACTTTTTTGTGTGTGATGCCTGTGATATTTCATTTTAGTTATCAATAAGTGTTGTAATTTTGTTAAATTATTTATTATGCATTATCTAGTTATATCCTTCGTTAGTGTTTAGTATATATATATACTATGTTTTTCTGTTCGATGATTTTCTGTCATGATTGTATTTGTTTACAATACAATGTTGGTTTAGATAGTTATTAGGATGTATTATTACTTATTCTATACATTCATTTCTTGAATTTTCTTCTTTCTTTTCGGATGATTCTTCGTTTCACTTCATTTCTTTTGAAGCAGTTATACTTTCGTGATGCTTCTATGTTTCATCTTGGTGTCACTTAATTCTATTTGTATACGTTTACTTCTTATACTTCTTATACTTCCTTCTTCAGGATTGTTATGTTAATTATATGGTTTGGTATGAGGTAGTTTTTATGTCGGTTTTATCTAGTTGAATGTAAGGATTTGATTTACGTGATTGTTATCAAATGGGATTATGGATCTTTGTTACTATATTGATTTCATTGCTGATTTTTGATGTTGATCATGCCTCTTTTGCTTGATCTTATCTGTTACTTTCTATTTATTGTATACTACTTGCTCTACACCAACGGGCTGATCACCCGTTTGCCAGTCACTTCGATTACGGAAACAACAGCAAATGGATTGATTTGCCATTGCCCTAAAGACGCCAATAGGCGTGATGGGAAACAATGGCAAAGAAAACCTATCTGCTGTTGCCCTAAGACGCCACTAGGCGTAATGGCCACTGACTGCTTTGACGATCGGTGGCTAAGGACGGAAGAAGAAGAAGAAGAACTTGCTCTACAGTGAACATACGTTAACTTTGTTTGAAACTGTTTATTTAATGTACTTAGCAAATTATTGTGCATAATTTGTTTTATTGTACACTTGCTTATATTTTTTGTCGATGTATTATTATAACCTTAACATAAGCTAATTTTTGTATGAGTATTTTAGAGCTTAGCTCACCCCTCATTTTTCATTGATGTAGTTTTTGTTAAAAAAATGATAATCATTTTTTCTCCGGGGGTGGTGGTAAGATGTTAAGGTTAAAAAGGGAGGTGATACTTTGTATATGGGTTGGTCACAGTAAACTAAGGGTTACATCGCTTGTATACTTGATTAACGATGAATTGGGTTAACAAATATTGATAGAGGTCATAGTGTACAGATAGCGTCATGAGCGCTGGTCTGTATTGTTAGAACTGTAAATAGTTCGCACGGCTAGTCCGTGGAAGGGACTGAGCGGTGGTGAACTGCGAAGTCCCGTGACTGTTTAGGCGGGAGTTTTTGTGACCGCTTGCAGTTGGGTTCTGGCGTTGACAGAGTGAAGTCAACGAAGGTGTTTTTCTAAGTGTGTGTTCCCGACCAGTGTTCGGTGAAAATGGTAGAGTGTTTTTTTTCAATGTGTGTCTCGGTGGAGACTTTTTGAACAGGCTTGTATCTGAATATTCTTCCTGCATATGTATTCTCCCATGTGTTAGATTATTGGAGGATGGTATGTATTAATATTTATGACTGCAGTAGATGCAGCTTATGAGTGAGTTGGTTATTGGGCACGTTCTGTGAGAAGTGTACCACTAGTCTATGTAGGCGCTATGAAGAGTTCGAGAGGTAGAGAGACTACTTTGTAGGCCATAGACATTTTTGTGAAGGAGTCTACAATTAGGCGCTATGAAGAGTCCGAGAGGTAGAGAGACTACTTTGTAGGCCATAGACATTTTGTGAAGGATCCCAATGTGTGTATACGGGATCACACATTCTATAAATATTTTTGTGCACACCGTCATTTGCGCACTTTTCTTTGTCGAGTGTTACTATTTAAGGGAAACAATACAAATAATGTCTAACTTTCAACCAAAATAGATATATATATGTATGTATGTATATGTATATATATTGTTGAGAGCACATCATGGGGCAGGGCAATCCTGATAAAGTTATATTTAGATGGATTGTTGTGCACCATGATGTTCCTCACCAAAACGCATATATAGTTAGAATGAGTAGCAATGACAAAGGGGCGTATCTAGGGATGACGTGGGGTATATTGTTTTCACGCATTATAGCGTACAGACGTATCAGTATATGTGGCCAAGTCCTCTTAACAAAGTGTAGCATAGTCTACTTATAGATGTGTATTTCATGAGTTGGATTTAACTCTAAAGTAAGTTTAGTATCCGCTGTGTAGATTTTGCCGAAATGGCCATGAAGATAACGAGAGATGACTTCTCGAGAAATTCGAATGTTCCCAAGGTCAAAAGTACCTATTGTGAACATATGTAAGATGTTATGACGTAATGGAACTGTTTTATTAGGTCGTTAATGACCATAAATATAAGAAATAAGTGGACACAGAACATTATGGATGTGTAAGAAAAATAAAGGAACAATGTTTTTATGAGTATCGGCAAGGTTGTAGAAATAGTAACAGTATGTGGAAAGGATATATAAGAATACACGAAATCGATTCGTACTACTTGGTACCTGGTTGGTTGTTCGTCCATCACGGGTGATGAAGACCACTCTGTTCATCCAATTATTTAAGAATATGTTAGGTTAGTCTATGGGTACGAAGGTGACTGAAGAGCCCGATGCGGGCCTGGAAAGATCTTGGACAGTGTGGGCAGGGAATGTTTGCTTCATGTGAAGGTTTTATTTCACGGTCCTTTCTAGCTTGTCTCCGCTGTTCCGCTGCTGCTCTTCTGGATGATTCACATGCTGCTGCACCTTTACGAAGAGATGTGCGCCAAGCAGTTCGGTCTTGCGCAGCAGCTTCCCATGTGTCTGGGTTTATGTCAAAGGTTTTTAATGACGTCTTTAACGTGTCTTTGAAGCGCTTCTTTTGGCCACCATGGGAGCGTTTACCCTTCTGCATCTCACCATAAAAGAGTATCTTTGGCAGTCGATGGTCTGGCATGCGGACTACATGACCTGCCCAGCGAATTTGTGACTGCATCAGAATAGTATCAATACTAGGGATACCAGCTCTGTCAAGAACGGCGGTATCCGGGATCTTGTCTTGCCATTTGATGTTCATTATCTTCCTGAGACAGACTGTATGGAAGTGGTTTAGCTTCTTTACGTGGCGCCTGTATACAGTCCATGTTTCACATGCATATAGCAGCACTGGAAGCACCGCAGCTCTGTACACCTTCAGCTTTGTCTGTAGACTAATGCCACTTCGATGCCAAACGTTGGTGTATAGTCTGCCAAATGTGCTGCTGGCTTTGGAGATCCTGGTGTTCACCTCATCATCAATGACAATGTTCTGGGATAGTGTGCTACCAAGGTATGTGAATCTGTTCACAACATTCAGTTTCTCACCATTAACCTTGATGACTGGCTCAGTATAAACTGTGCCAGGAGCTGGTTGGTACATGATTTCTGTTTTCTTCGTGTTGATGGTAAGCCCAAAGTTGGTGCACGCTTCGGAGAATCTATCCACACTATGCTGCAGATCAGCCTCTGAGCCAGCATTGAGGGCACAATCATCAGCAAACAGAAGATCTCTGATGGTGTGTGATTTGACCTTGGTTTTTGCTTGAAGCCTCCTAACGTTAAACAATTTTCCATCAATTCGATAACTAATGTCGATTCCTGTGTCCCCGTCTCTAAAAGCATCAGTCAGCATAGCAGAAAACATGATACTGAACAGAGTCGGTGCAAGTACGCACCCTTGTTTAACTCCATTTGAGACGGGGAAAGGCTCTGATAGCTCACCGTTTTCCTGAACTCTAGCCTGCATTCCATCATGCAGTTGCTGCACTACTGTGATAAATTTCTTTGGGCAGCCGTATTTTGCCATGATCTTCCATAGACCCTCTCTACTGACCGTGTCGAACGCCTTTGTCAAGTCGATGAAAGCTGTGTACAGGTCACAGTGCTGTTCTTGGCATTTTTCTTGTAGCTGTCTTGCAGCGAACACCATATCTGTGGTTCCACGTTCTTTCCGGAATCCACACTGACTTTCAGGTAAAAGACCTTTGTCAAGATGAGCCGTAAGGCGATTCAAAAAAATTCTGGCGAATATCTTCCCAGCGATTGATAAAAGAGAGATGCCTCGATGATTGTTGCAGTCTTGGCGATTACCTTTACGTTTATATAGATGTATAATTGAGGCATCTTTAAGATCGTGTGGGATGGTTTCACTCTGCCACATTTGCTGGAAGATCATATGAAGTTTCTCTATCAGAACTGCACCGCCATCTTTATAAACCTCAACAGGAATTGAATCGGAGCCAGGGGCCTTTCCACTAGACAGTTGACGAATCGCTTTTTTAGTTTCCTCCAGAGTTGGTACATCATCTAATGCTTCATTTATAGGAATTTGGGGCAGGCGGATGATGGCTTCGTCGTTAATAGATGATGGCTGGTTCAAGATATTATTAAAATGTTCAGCCCAGCGTTGGAGCATTTTTTCCTTGTCTGTAATTAGTGTTTTTCCATCTGCATTAAGGAGGGGAAATGATCCTGATGATGTTGGACCATAGACCGCTTTGAGTGCAAGGTAAAAGTTTTTCAAGTCATGGCTGTCAGCAAAGCCTTGGAGCTCATCTGCTTTATTACTCAGCCATGAATCCCGCATCTGGCGTAGTTTATGTTGGACGATTCTACGCATGTTGTTGAAAGCGTCTTTCTTGGATGTAGATTTTGGATCATTTAAATATGCTTTATGGAGATGGTGTTTCTCAGCCAACATCTGCTTTATATCATCTGAGTTCTCATCAAACCAGTCATTTTGTTTCTTGATGGAAGGACCCAGGACCTCTGTAGCAGTGTTGTAGATCTGCTCACTTAGGGCTGCCCAATTTGTTTCCACACTTTGGCCGTCTAGCGAGATAGATTTGAGACGGTCTTCTAAGGTGTCAGTAAATGACTGTTTGATTTTTGTCTTCTTTAGTTTGGTAACATCCCCTGAGGGCGCCTGGCTGGTTGGATACGAATTTTAAGTTTAGATACAATGAGGCGATGATCAGTCCAGCATTCGGCACCACACATGGACTTGGTCACCCGGACATCTTGCCTGTCCTTCTTCCTAACAATTACATAGTCAATTAGGTGCCAATGCTTTGAGCGAGGGTGCATCCAG
Organism: Oreohelix idahoensis; assembly: GCA_024509875.1. NCBI lineage: Eukaryota > Metazoa > Mollusca > Gastropoda > Stylommatophora > Oreohelicidae > Oreohelix > Oreohelix idahoensis. Next base: position 23,758 of record JAMPIV010000889.1, read on the forward strand.
GAGGTCCTGTTGCGGGTAGGAAGTCGAAAAATGGTGTTGGTGACAAGGAGGTCATGTTCTGCGCAAGTCTGGAGGAGACGAAGTCCATTACTGTTACAGCGACCCACGCCGTACCTACCAATAGTGCCATTCCAGGAGATGTTATCTGAGCCTACTCTTGCATTAAAGTCACCAAGAATGATGAGCTTATCTGCTTTAGGAACTGATGCAATGACTGCATGTAGTTCTTCGTAAAAAACTTATCCTTGACATCATCCTGGTTTGTCATAGTTGGTGCATACGCGCTAATGATGGTGGCATGTTTTCTTCCATAGAACAGAGGGATCTTGACCGTCATGAGTCGGTCATTTATTCCCTTTGGGGCCCCCGCTAACTTGCTGACAATTGCTGTTTTGATTGCAAATCCAACCCTGCTTCTCGTCTTTCTTCAGTTCCTCTTCCGCTCCAAAAGAATGTATAACCTGCACCCTTTTCGCAAAGTTGGCCCTCGCCTGCAAGTCGAGTTTCACTCAGTGCTGCTATGTCAATGTTGTACCTGGCCAGTTCTCTCCCAATCAGGGCAGTTCGTCTCTCAGGTCTGTTTGCGTTAAAGTCTTTGTCAAGTAAAGTGCGCACATTCCATGCGCCTAGAATGAGGGGAAAAATCTGTCCTTTCTTTTTCTTATGTGTCGACCGCCGAAGTAGGGTACCCACCAACCGCGGTAAGCTGGTTAGGTAATGGTGAAGCAGGCAATGTTTAGGGCACCTTTTCTAGCCCCTTCCTCATGCCATGGAGGTGAGCAGTGCTTTCCTAAAGAGGGCTGCTCAGACACTCAGGGGGCTGCCGAATCCCACTGCTGCTCCGATCAGTGGAAGACGACCATATGGCCTGAGCCGCCTGTGTGTAGGTCTGCGACTACGACTGCCAGCGTACCCACGCCTGCCGCTTCGCCGCTCGCCCATCGCCACAGGACTTGTTGTGAGTGGATGGATGAATGGATGAAAGAGTGACTTGCGCGGTGATTTGGATTAAAGTGAGGAAGAGTTGCGCAATTCGTCGACCTCACTCTCTCGCCTGGGTCCATCTCAATCCAGTGGCAAGACAAGTCAAGACGACTGGAGATGAAGTCAGGTGCAGTGGATGACCAGGGCTTTCTACGTGCCTCGCCGTGCTCCTTACGCTCCACAGCGCGTTGCTGGTAATCGCCGTCATGCCCGTTGAACCAACAGGTGGTTTCTTCCGCGCAGTCTATCGAATCCAGTCTTCGCATGCATGGGTAGGCAGACCCTAACTCACCGAAGGTTTATAACCATTCGGCTACCCTCACCTAGTTTAGCCGGCCTGTCAAAGCCGTTGTCCGGGGGTGGCCGCTGTCGCAAAGAATTGGTACCTAACAGTAAATTAAGTGGAGCATGTTATAATTCATGATAGATATATGTGCGTAATAAAAGAAAGTCGTTTGAACCAATATTGTTGAAGAATCTATACAAGAGTTTAGATTCATCATTTGAATTAATCACATCAAATTGAAAGTTCTACACAGTAACGGATACGAATACATATTCAAATGCAAACAATTATATTGGAATGGCTAGGCCAGATTTACGTGTAGCATTGGGCAGAGCAACCTAACCTTTGAAGGGAAGACAGGAGTACGACAGGGATGCCCCTTATCAACCACTCTATTTTTAACAGTCATAGACTGGGTGATGCGCCAGACAACAGAGGGCAATCCAAGAGGAATAAGATGGACTACATTTTCTACATTGGAAGATCTGGAATATGCAGATGACATTGCACTGCTAGCACATTCACATCAACACATCCAGGAAAAAACGGATAGACTTAATAAGTATAGCCAGCAGGTGTGCTTGAACATCAACCTAAAGAAGACAGATGTCATGACGCTCAATGTGAGCAACCCTGAGCCCATATCAGTAAGGAATCAGCAAATGGAACAGACAGATGCCTTCACATACCTAGGATGCATAGTAACACCAGACAGCGGAGCAAGCAGAGACATCAACAACAGAATGAACAAAGCAAGAACAGCCTTTTTTAGTCTAAACAACATCTGGAAGTCCTCTCAGTACAGCACAAGCACAAAATTAGGATTATATCAGAGCTGTGTGCTTTCTGTGCTTCTCTATGGCGCGGAGAGCTGGAGAGTTACAGAGAAGGAAATGTCGAAATTGACCTCTTTTCACACAACATGCCTAAGAAAATTCTCCGAATCTTTTGGCCGAATACCATCACCAGCCAAGATCTGCTTACTCGGAGCACGCAAGAGGACATGCACACCATCATAGCTGGCAGACGCTGGAGCTGGGTTGGCCATGTCCTCAGAAGAGACCCCGATGCCATCACAAGAACAGCTATGCTATGGACCCCTGGAGGAAAACGAAAGAGAGGCCGCCCAAAAACAACTTGGCGGAGGACTGTGGAGGCTGAGATGCAAAGAATGAACCAGAGTTGGGGCACTGTACGAAGGATGGCCGCCGACCGAGCAAAGTGGAATCAATTTGTTGTTGCCCTACAAGACGCCAGCAGGCGTAATGGCCACTGACTGCTTTGACGGTCGGCGGCTAAGGAACAAAGAAGAAGAAGAAGAAGAAGGCCAGATTTAAACAAGAAAGTTGGAAATAAACACTCAAACACAAATAGTAATTCACAAGTAATATTTATTTATTGAGAAAACATTTGGCCACAAAGAAAAAGTGAAGTAACCCTAGACATTAATAGAGAAGGATATATATATATATATATATATATATATATATATATATATATATATATATATATATATATATATATATATATATATATATATATATATATATATATATATATATATATATATATATATATATATATATATATATATATATATATATATATATATATATAATTTTTTTAATATTTTTATTTTATTTTTTTTTAATGAGTCATACAGATAAAGACATGAAATTCACTCAGCTAATTGATTCATCCAAGCAATAATTTATATTTACATATAAAACACGATATTTAAAGGTGAGTTATTTGATAAAACAGCATTAAAATGAATAAGATTGATTTCTGTTCATGTTGCCTCGTCAAATGTCATAAAGACCCGTACGTTGTATGTGTCTAGCGTCGATTGGTGGCAGCTGGTACCAACAACTGAGAGGAAAGAAATGTCTGTTTTAACTCTCATGCAACCTCAAGTAAACATCAGGTGCCCTCCGTTTCCCACCACCATTTCATCTTCTTTAGGATTTTACCCGTTTCCCCTGAGCTTTGAATTTCAATCCATGGAGTCGGATGAAAGTGTTTTAGAAGAGCGGAAGCCGACAAATGTATCATTTTCAGATACAGTTTTAGGCAATAAATTTGAATTAACGTTAATTTGTATACATATATCATGATGTCCTCACCATCCCCTACCTGCTTCCTATGGAGCCTGGGGCTACCTCTTGTATTGGTCTTTTGTGAGGAAACGGCCGGCGTGATGCTGACCACATCACCGCTAGTGTGCCGACGGTCAAGAAAATGTGGGCCTAACACCATATTCCCAATATGCCTCAATGGGCGTGTAACGGGATCCTTTACCTTTGCACGAAGCAGTCAACAGCTCTTGCGGTGTTGTTTATGTGGCAGATCTTTTATATATACGTCTCTTGTCGTTCATCATCATCAACATCAGCTGCCATCTCCACAACGAAGATTGATGTAATGAATCTCCAACGTCTTCTGTCTCTTGTCTGGATGGTGCACTATGATAGACTATTTCCTGTCAATCTCTTGAAGTTATCTTCCCATTTAAAACAGTGTCTTCCCCTTTGCACGTTTGCCGTCAACTCTCTCTTATATTATGGTCTTCTGCAAGGTGTTATGTCTTTTTATATTGCCAACATATTTTAGCTGCCTAATTTTGATGTCCTTTATTAGTTCTCTTTTCATACTTATGTTTTCTAGGAACTCCTTATTTGTGTTCTTCTATTTCCAGTAGATGCGCCCCATTCTATTATATATCCACATCTCGAGAGCCTCAGTTATTTCTTCCACCTGCATTTTCCAAAATGCAAGTAAAATCTGATAAAATTTACATGTTACCAGTTACTCCGAAAGGGTTCAGAATAATCCCCAGACACTGATGCACAGTAAGGCCGTTATAGTTCGTGCACCTGGTTAAGGCGAAGTCGTCCCTCAAGTGGTTAGGTTTACTTATTTATTTATATTCCTGAACGTTAACACAGGAAGTAGGTTCCTTGGACTTGTGGCTGTCAGTAGTATATTTGAAGTTTTATACTTTCTATTTTAGAAGATACTCCTAGTGCTATGGCTTTTCCTGTAAAGGAATCCTTAGCACTACTCCTTCTGGCTGTCAATGATCTTCTGACGAAGGTAAGGCGTGCAGTGGGAAACTCTGCAAACCGCGTTATGTTTTAAAGTGAATTTCTGCCCACACACAAATGTCACCTTGTGACGTTCTGTTGGGGGAGACCCAGTCATAGTTTTAGTTTAGTTTAATTCCTAATCTAAAACTAACCACCAAGGTAAGTTATCTTTTTGTTTAGCAAACTTTACCCCCAACATTAATTCTTAAAAGGACTACAGGACCATATAAAGTATTGCCCCTTTACGTGTCATTTACAAAAGTCATTCTATCACACGACCAGCCCTTGATTATTGCATCAGATAAATATTCTCCAAAGTTGTTATATTCGCATCTTTGTTCATTACAACAAGCCATCTTTCGGAAAACGTTACGTGGTATGTCTATCGTCCAGATTGTTAAATCTTGATAAACTTAAGGAAGGGCCGTATTTCTCTGCTCGTCGCTCCCCCGTTATCTCTTAAATGACTATCTTTTTTAACACTATTAGACTAATTTACCGTCTGGCCGGAACTCCTTACATTATGTAACTGTGGTGTTTAGCTTAGAGACTGATAAAACCAAAACATTGGAAGTTACATTTTTCTGTAAATCATGTCTATGGATTAAACATTCGTTATCTCAAATCAGGAAGCTTCATTTTTGTTTGTTGCCCTTTGCCGTTTATCAAAGTAGATCTTTAGAGAGCTCAGTGTTGCTAAAGTAGACCCACAGAGCTTCTCGGTTACCGACCGCCGCACTAACTTATGTCGTACTTGAAAGTAGACGCAAACTGAATTAATCGTAAATTACGTAATGAAATATATTAACGCAAGCATCCATATTTTATAAGATGGTAATTCAGTTACAATCGGAAACCAATCACTAGTCGCGACCTAACGCATTCATACATATTATACAGGTACTTGGGAAAATCAAATGCCCTTCTCACATAGAGCCCTCTAGCACTAGGGCCCTCAATGACTCGTGTTTTCTCGTTTATAAATTACCAAGCATCTGAGCAGGTTGCGCTACGCAATCAAGTCGAAATAAAAGCTTGATTATAATTGCTCATGATGGCTTCTTCTAGCTTCCCTTTGCCACGCGAGATCGAGGTAATTTTCTGTAATTTTCCTCAATTTTCAACGTCTAATGACCCCGGTTTTGCCCAGTAATCGGCGGCGGTGGAAGCCATGGTAACGAGTGAAAAAAAAATGGATCGGAAAAGGGATGAAAAGAAAACGAAATGGGGGATGGGGAAGAGATGGATAAGGGGAGATGACGATTGAGACTTGATAAATTGTAGAGAGAGAGCAAAATTGAAGATTCTGAAGATAGAGGAAAGAATGAGAAGTCAGGATAAGTGATAGAAAGCGAGTGTGTTGTTCAGTGAGTCGTAGTTGGAATGAGAGACCAAATAAATAAATAGAATAAAATAAATAAACTATGGAAGCAAAAGGGAAATGTATGGAAAAGAGAATAATTGCTGGAGATGTTCGAATTCGAAAGTCTAAACTGAGAGATTCTAGTGAGAATGTGGTGGAAGGAAGGGCCAAAAGATAACAGGGATATGAAACCAAAGAAAATCTGAAACTAACAATTAGGAAAGAATAACAAGATAAAGTCACAAAAGGACCCAGTCATGTCCCGGGGTTCTCTGTAGTGATTTAAAAAACACAGTAGGAAAACTACTAGCTCAGGCATGTCGTAAAATGTGACTATAGTTAATTTTTTTAAACACCAGACCACGTGGTCTTTTACATTTGGACATGCGCCATAATATAACCTACTGACCCTGAGTCTAGGTTGAACAAGGCACGCCTCGCTAATACGAGACAGTTTTAATTTTTTTTTAAAGGCTATTGTATGTGGATGTGCATGAGGCTAGCAACTTCATCGTGTAAGACAAATTGATACAGCAACCACAGTTGCCAGAGCACATGAAGTTATGTTGCACATTTCCTGCAGTTGTAGCTCCGTGCTCCATAAGAATCGAACATGAAAATTATGATGATGAACTGATAACAGGGCGACTTAAAATGAAAGAAAAAAGTTAGTAAAATAATGAAGAATTGACAAGAAGAAGAACTGAAGGTCTAAGGGGTGGCAATGAGGGGAACAAAAACATCTTAAGCTAGATCATGAAAGCGCGTCTACTAATAATACAGGGTGGTCATAAAGTCTTTCCCTGATTTCAAAAAAAAAAAAAAAAAAAAGTTTTCTGTGCAGAGACACTTGGTTTTTTGGAAATTATTCCAGAAGTAAAACAGTTTTTTTTAATGCTATTTGTTGATTTCAACATTTGCGCCGTTTGTGAAGGATTTTCAACACTGTGCTTCGAGGGATTGCAAGTTCTCTTGAGGCACGATAGGTTGATTTCTGAGGACTGCTTTGAAACGCCGTGCGCACTGCGTCCACAGTTTCTTCACTCACACGAGGCCTACTGCTCTGGGCATGTCACCGACGCTGCCAGTGTCCGTAAACTTTATATACCAAGCTTTGATGCTTTTAACATCTAGAGGATCTCGTCCATACTCCCTTCTAAACTTTCTTTGCACTGTCAACGGCGATTTACTTTCGCGATACCATAAAACACACTGCGCTTTCTCCTTCATTGACGCCATGTTGAAAAAGATGATTTGTGCGCAACCCACAAAGGTAGCAACAAAAATTAATCTCTTTGGTGCAATTTCACAAAAACCCAATGTTTCTGCGCATGTTACTTTTTTGCAAAAAAAATGTGAAATCAGGGAAAGACTTTATGACCACCTCGTATATAAAAAATCCCAGCTTTTTCTGTCACTAACGCTAAGGGATGCAACTTTGGTTGAAAGTTAGACATTATTTGTATTGTTTTCCTGAAATAGTAACACTCGACAAAGAAAAGTGCGCAAATGACGGTGTGCACAAAAATATATTTATAGAATGTGTGATCCCGTATACAAACATTGGGATCCTCGCTGCTGCTACGTAGTTCGTGTACTGTGGTGATGCACAGTGGTTTTTTTAATACTTTTGAATACGTAAAATTAAAATTGCCGTTAGGTATTGGTGCATTTGAATTTAATTCCCGTCTAATGACGGGCTTTACACTAGTTAAGTTAATATATTACGTTAAATGGGCAAACGTTAGAAGAAGTTAACACCTTTAAATATCTCGGGTCCACTATATGTAGTGATGGGAGATCAAGTAAAGAAATCAAGACAAGACTTGAGATGGCCTCAGCTGCCATGACAAGACTGAATGTGATCTGGAAAAGTAACATCAGTTTTCCTGTGAAGATCAAATTATACAAATCACTTGTATTATCTATTCTCTTATATGGGTGTGAGAGCTGGACACTCACTGCAGATACGGAGCGAAGGATTCAGGCTTTCGAGCATAAATGTTATAGAAGAATTTTGCGCATTTGCTATAAAGAGCACAAAACAAATGTCTATGTTAGAGAGAAGATAAACACCTATGCAGGCCACCAAGAACCACTTTTGTCAGTAGTGAAACGTCGAAAGCTTGCCTGGTTTGGGCATGTAACTCGTCATGACTCCCTTTCGAAAACGATCCTCCAGGGAACAGTCGAAGGTAAACGGAGAAGAAGAAGGCAAAGAAAATCCTGGGCTGATAACATCAAAGAATGGACAGGTCACGGTTTTTCCACACTTGTACGCATTGCTGAGGATAGAGAGCAGTGGAGGACCCTGTCTGCTGATGCTTCCACCATGGCACCCCTACGACCCATGACGGGTTGAGATGAGATGATGATGATATATATATATATATATATATATATATATATATATATATATATATATATATATATATATATATATATATATATATATATATATATATGTGTGTGTATATATATATATATATATATATATATATATATATATATATATATATATATATATATATATATATATATATATATATATATATATATATATATATATATATATATATATATATATATATATATATATATATATATATATACATATATAATACTAACGTATGCTAATTCATAAACACACCAATTTGCAAACGTAAACCCAGAGTGAAATAAAGGCCGACATTTTATGACAGATTAAAACTAAAACACAAGGCCATACACAAAATGATGCATATTACTAGCTGAGCAGTAGACAACAAGTGATAATCTTCAGACTGCACGGGCCACAACAGATTGAGATACCATCTATTCAACAAGCTAAAGATAGGAACTACCGATGAGTGCAAATGTGGCATAGATAAAATGACTGTTAAACATCTGCTTCAAAGATGCCCAACATATGAGCAACAGAGAAAGAGCATATGTTCGTCACCAGTACTATTCGTGGAAAAGCTCTACGGAGATGCAAACAGCCTCAAACTGACTACTGCTTTCTTTGAAAACATTCAAGTAGACGTCTGAGAGTTTACGAAGAAGAAGAACACTAAAAGAAAGACAACGCTTAACAAGTTTTTGTCACTGTCGAATGTGCCTTCCGGCATGACTAGAAGTAATACAAATGAATGCATCACCCCATGTGTATAAGTTTGTTCTGTTAAGGACTCATCTCAATGATGTACGGGAACGACTCGATTCGTGAACAGGAAAAAGAATGGCGAGAAAAAAAAAAGACATGGAAGTTTACTAGCTCGCGAAGAAGTGGTATTGGTAAGAATGAAAGAAACAACCAGTTTATTACTTACTTAGTAGTTCCCCTTTAACCAGTTATTGGTAAGAATGAAAGAAACAACCAGTTTACTACTTACTTAGTAGTTCCCCTTTAACCAGTTATTGGTAAGAATGAAAGAAACAACCAGTTTATTACTTACTTAGTAGTTCCCCTTTAACCAGTTATTGGTAAGAATGAAAGAAACAACCAGTTTATTACTTACTTAGTAGTTCCCCTTTAACCAGTTATTGATATTGTTATTCTAGGGCGCAATGATACCGCTACTGCTGAAAAAAAGGGAAGTTATCGTGACAGCATACCTGTAATGCGTGCATTTGATCAGAAGCAAAGAATCACCCCCATCAACGTAAATACCGCCCGATTGAGTCGGCCACGTCCCGGGGGCCCTAGCCGAGTGAGCCCTGGAAAGTAGTGAGATGACGTCACACATTATTTTATCCATTATAACAATGCTTAAAAAAATTTAGTACTTTTTTGTGTTAACAATAATTATTAATTAAGGAGTAAATTTGTATACATATTTACTTTATGATGTTAATAGTTGTGAAGCCCAATATATAAGGAGAGCCCCACTTAATTTGTACCTGTGGTCCGCTTCCTTTCTAGTTACGCCACTGATCACTACATCAAGGCACATACAGCCGATTAAATTTAAAAAAAAAAAAATAGATGGGATTAGGGGAATCCAAACAGTGAATATATTTTCTTTTCTTGAAACAAACATATCTCCAAACGGAAAAGTTAAGTGTATAACTGCAGTGTTGTTAGAGATATGCAAGGAACACATCCATAATGGGATTGTTATAACTCTAAAACAAAAATAATGATCATCAATTAAAATTTCACGCAGGTAGACCAAAACAACACATGGAGAAGAGAACTGAGACCGGTGAAAAATGATGAGGACGACGTGGAAATAACTTGAGTTGATGGCCCGTTACAGGAGGACTTGGCACGTGTTTGTTGAAAGCCTATGCTCCTTAAGGAGTCAAAGTATTGTGATTGATTAGTTACAAGGAAGTCCGTGTTCTAGAATCCTTAGAGAGATTGAGAGAGATCACACACGGAGGAAGAAATTGGAGACAAGTATAAACGGGGTCAAAGGACAATAAGGCCATGATAGGATATCATAGGATAGTAAGGCTTAGCGTGAAGTTGATGAAGACCTGTGTCTCGACACAGGCGGGAGAGTAATGAATGAGATCCAATTATGTCTGTATGTAAACATTTAGAATCTTGTCAGATAAAGACCCGCGTCTCGCGCTTAAATCCTCAGACCTGGTCGCCTGCTCTGTTATCGCGCTACCGAAATGAGCTTTCATTGTTGCCATCAGCCGCGACAGTACATCCGGCGCGAGGTCCAATCGAGTGCTCTGAATAGGCACTCGTTCATGAGACTTGCGCACCAATCTTTGCTGCGGAAGGTGCGTGATATTTACACTGGGAGCGCCACGTGGCGTGGAAAGGAACATCCTATTATATCGGCTTTGGCGCCGTCAGAGGGGATTGTTAAACGGAGTGTGATTTTGCGTCCGGGGTAAACAATCTAGAAGTCTTTGGTTAATCACTATATTGTTTTTGAGAATTGGTAGTTGCCGTTAGTTTTTTTTCGGGTGCTCTAACAGTGCACGAGTTCTGATTGGTAGAGATTTCTGTGGTTTAAAACAGACAATTTGCTCTGGGCTTAAACATAATGATTAGTAACTTTACATATTTTTGCTACAACAACCACCACTACTCCTACAACCACTACACTACTACTACTACAACCATTATCACTACTACAACTACTACAACCACCAGCACCACTGCTACTAATACTAAAACCACTATCACTACTACTACTCCTACAACCATCAGCACCACTGCTACTACAACCACCATAACTACTACAATTAAACCAACCACCAGCATCACTACTATTAATACTACAACCAATATCACTACTACTCCTCCAACCACCAGCACAACTACTACTACAACCAAAATCACAACTACTACTCCTACAACCACCAGCATCACTACTACTAATACTACAACCACAATCACCACTACTACTCCTACAACCACCAGCATCACTACTACTACTACTATAACCACTATGACTACTACTACTCCTACAACCACCAGCATCTCTACTATTACTACTACAACCACTATCACTACTACTACTCCTAAAACCACCAGCATCACTACTACTAATACTACAACCAACAGCACCACTACCACTACTACTCCTACAATTACCAGCACCACTACTACAACTACTATCACTACTACTACTACTACAACCACATCCACTACGACACTACTGCTACAGGTACTACTACTACCATCACCACCACTACTACTACTACAACCACAACCCCTACGACTACTACTGCTACAGGTACTACTACTACCATCACCACGACTACTACTACTACCACTACTACTACTTTACTACTATCACTACTACTTCTACAACCACTACTTTCTATTACCGCTACTGCTAATAACACTACTACTACTACTACTCTTACTATCACCAATACTATAAACTCCAATGCTAATACTACTACCACAACTACTACTACCAATACTATTACTAGTGCAACCAATATTACTACTACCACTACTATTACTATTACAACAACAACTACTACTACCACTACTACTACCACAACTACTTTACTACTACCACTATTACTTCTACTACCACTATTACTACAACTACTACTACTACTATCACTACTGTGAAAAAACGGGGCTGCCCCTATCGATCTTTGTTTCACTCCGGCAGTATCGGTACTTTTGTGGTACTGATTTTTATTATTTGCTCTCAATTGTCGCACTTTTCTTTCTTCCTTTCTTCGTTATTTTTCTGCTACGTAGCAGATATTTGATTTTATCAAATCATTCGACACTCCCTGTAGGTGATAATAATCACATTTCCTTGGTGCTGCCCAGATTTGTTGGCAATAGGCGCGGCAGATTAACACGTACATCGGCCAGCGCTATCGGCTTAATACCCGATAAGACATGGATGACAAGATTACTTTAGATAAAAGTAAGATTACTTTAGATAAATGTAAGATTGCTACATCTCGAACACATGGTCATATGCTGTTACCGGTGTGTTTGTAAGTTTGTACACAAGGGCATCGGACATTTTATTACCATATATGGGAGAGTTGACCTCTGCCTTGCGTTCAAAATTATCCGATGTCGGAATATTTTGAAATTACCCCATAACCCGCCTGTTTGAATATGATTGGAGTGTTTTTATAGCTCATAACAAACGAAGGCGTGGGAAGGCAGGGAATATAATCTGATCACTTTCTCAAGCTATTTCACTTGAGAAGTCGCTCGCCAAGACACCAGACTGCTACAGTTCATCATCATCATCAGTTGCCATCTCCACAACGGAGGTTGGCTGTAATGGATCTCCAACGTCTTCTGTCTCTTGTCTTGGTGGTACACTCTGATAGACTCTTTCCCGTCCATCTCTTGAAGTTATCTTCCCACTTATAGCGCTGTCTTCCCCTTGCACGTTTACCTTCAACTCTCCCTTCTGTTATGGTCTTCTGCAAGGTGTTATGCCTTTTTATGTGGCCAAAGTATTTTAGCTGCCGAACTTTGACCTCTCTCATTAGTTCTCTTTTCATACCTAGATTTTCTAGGACCTCCTTATTTGTTTTCATCTCTTTCCATGAGATACGCCCCATTCTTCTATATATCCACATTTCAAGAGCCTCAATTCTTTCTTCCAAATGCTTATTCATCGTCCATGTTTCTGCACCATACAGAAATGCAGAATATATATAACACTTTATGATTCTCAGTTTTAATTTATGAGATAACTGTTTGGATGTCAGTATATGTTTCATGTTGTTGAATGTAGCTTTGGCCATTCCTATTCTCTTCTTGATTTCTGTTTCACATCTGCCATCTTCTGTTATTATATGACCAAGATATACGTAGCTCTTGACTTGTTCCAGGATTTTCCCATTTACGCTTATCTTTAATGTGGGTTTATCGTCTGTTTTGCTAATTATCATAGTTTTAGCTTTCTCAATATTAATGTCGAGTCCATATTCATGACTTATACTGTTCACTTGCTTCACTAGTTCTTGTAACTCCTGTTCGCTTTCAGCTAACCAAACGGTATCATCTGCATATCTAAGGTTGTTTATTGATCTTCCACTGATGTTCAGCCCTGGTATTTCCTGTATCTGTCTGAAAATTTTTTCGGTGTATAAATTAAATAGGCAGGGGGACAGCACACAACCTTGTCTGACACCTCTTTTTATGTCTATGTATGGTGAATAATTCCTTCCCGATCTTACTGTGGCAGTTTGCTCCCAATAAAGGTTACTGAGTATTCTTATATCTTTTCCATCAATACCTATGTCTTTGAGGCATTCAATTATTTTCTCATGATGGATTCTGTCAAAAGCCTTCTTATAGTCAATGAAGCACATATACATACTTTTTTGGACCTCTGTATATTTTTCTGCTAATCTTCTTAGGCAAAATATTGCCTCTCTTGTTCCACTGTTCCGTCTAAAACCAAACTGTTCTTCTTGGATTTCGCTGTCTACTTTACTTTTTATTCTTTCCTGTATGATTTTGAGCAGTATCTTAATTGCATGACTCATCAGGCTGATTGTTCTGAAGTCTGAACATTCTGTTGCATTTGGTTTTTTGGGCAATGTTATAAAAACTGATGTCTTCATGTCGTGTGGTAAATATCCTGTATTGTATATATCATTGCATATTTCTGTGATTGTATCAATACCAAAGCTCTCCAGAGCTTCTATCATTTCAATGTTTATGTTATCCATGCCTGCTGATCTTCCTTTTTGTATCATATGAATGGCATTCTCTACTTCTGATCTGAGAATGTGTGGGCCTTCATTAGAATCTGGTGATGGTTTTTTACCTCTGTTGTCCTCGAATAGTTCTTTTACGTATTCTGCCCATCTGTTTGATATGTCTTTCTCATCAAGTAATATTACACCATTTTTGTTCTTGATACAGCTTCCTCCTTGTGCAAACCGCGACCGATTTGATAATTTCTTTATTTCTTCATGCATATCTCTTGTCATGTGCTTCGCTTCCAAGTCTTCTATTTCCTTACATTTTGTTTCTATCCACCGTTCTTTTGCTTCTCTACACATAGTACGTATGTCATTGTCTATTGTTTTATATTCTGGAGTATTTTTTGCTTTCTTTCTTTCTGCCATTTTATTCAAGATGTCATCTGTCATCCAAATTTGATTTTTCTTAGACTCCTTTTTAGGTAAATTTGCATTTGCTGATTGTATGCTTGTTTTTAAGCATTCCCATTTTGCGGTTGCTTTTTCTTCTGGGTTTTCTCTTCTATACTGCTCCATGCTTTCTGTCAATAACTGTTGGTATTTATTTTTGACTTCGATTAAATATTTCTGTTTTATATCTGGTTGTTTCAGCGCTGATATTTCTATCTGGGGTTCCTCCTGTCTTCTGTTTCCTGCTCTTTTCAGCTTTATATTTACTTTGATGACAACTGGATTGTGATCTGAATTTATGTCGGCGCCAGGATGTGTCTTTGCACTTGTGACACTGTTCTTAAATCTATGTTTTATCATGATATAGTCGATTTGATTACGTGTTACATCTCCTGGGCTTTTCCATGTGTATAATTTCCTTGGGTGATGTTCAAAAAAGGTGTTACATATGACCAGCTGGTTTTCTTCACAGAAATGGATAAGTCTGTCTCCTCTATCATTTCTTGTCCCTAATCCATACTGTCCTACTATTTTCTTGTATTTTCCTTTTCCTACTTTTGCATTCATATCACCCATTACTATCAACACATCTGTAGATTTGACTGGTTTAAGTGTGTGTTGTAGCTCTTCATAGTATTCTTCTATTTCTTCCTCGCTGTAATCTTTAGTTGGTGCATAAGTTTGTAAGATTGATATGTCGAATGGCTTTGCTCTCATCTTTAGTAACATCATTCTGTCATTGTGTGTCCAGTATCCACATACGTATTTTTCTAACTCCTTCTTTATCAACATTCCTACCCCTCTTTCGTGTTTTTCTCCTCCTGAGTGTATAAGCGTGTACTGGTCTCTTGTTATGTAGCCTGTATCCAAAAGTCTTGCCTCTGCAACTCCCAGTATATCGAGTTTCATGTCGGTTGCCTCTAATATAAGATTGTCCAGCTTTCCTTCTCCGTTTAAAGTTCTAACATTCCATGTGAGAGACAGCCATGTCCTTTTTAGGATAGTCAGGATCCTATTTGGTTCTCCTCTCTTTGTCTAGCTCATGTATGGCTCCTAGAATACCGCTTGTGTACGGCGGTGGCCACATCCCGGGCAACAGTCTTGGCTGACTGGCTAAACTACATGGGTGGAGTAGGAGCAATCTTACTCAAGGGAATGTCCATCCCTAGTACACAAAGACTGAGACGGTGAGTGAGGCGGAGGAATCTGAGAAGATCAACGGCTCGCAAAGCGAAACAGCAAAGTGTGTGGCGCACTAGAGGCATGTCGGACATAGAAAAAGACAATGGCTAGCCACCGTGGAAGAGATTGGGGCCTTACCACGTACTTCCTACAGAAAGTAATGGAATCACAACAACAAGATAAGAACCGATATGTAGAGAACTCTCTGTCCCCTGGGGAAGAATCTACTGTACAAATTAACAGGGAAGAGGCAACTCCTCTAATAAGTAAGGAAGTACATAATGACGAGTGTTCCTTAAATTCTGTTGAAAGGGAGCATTCTGAGAAAGACCACCTAAAAACTAGTAGGAGAAGCCTAAAAATAGGAACATGGAATGTTAGAACTGCTACAGTTAAGAATTTGAATTCAGAATTCCTTCTTAAAATACCGGACACCTTTTATTGGAGTATTTATAAGGACTTACAATATAGCCCAGGAATTTTAAATAAGGAAACAGGGACTGGAGAAACTGAAAGACCACACACTAAGTCAGAGAGGGAACTTATTAAATTAACGACACCCAAGACGCGTGAAAGAGATAGATTCAATAATCTTTTATTCATCTGAGCAAAAAGTAAGTGAGTCAAGATTGGCGTAAGTTGTGATTTACATTCTATATTTATTACTAACATGTGAACTAACATATATATATATATTACTATGTGAAATTTAATCTCTGACACTTGCTTGTGGATGTCAAAGTCATGTGAGGCTGGCAACCTCAGCGTACAGAATGATCATTCATGAACCACCACTGCACAGGCTGGTGATTGCTTTATTGCTAGTTTCGTATAGAGAACTAAAAGCATAAAGTAGTCCCAGGTTCATATGAAGCAGGGAGAGAAAGATGAAAGAAATGATATGCATTCTAATACTTACATTTCCAAAGCAGTGTAAATGTCCCCATAAAATATAGTCACTTTAAAATTAATGTAAGTTTTTAAGCTTAAACCAGTGTAAATGTCTATGTGAAAATATTCATTTTAAAGTAATGGAAGTTTCCAACCTTCCAACCAGTGTAAAACAGAAATTAAAACATATTCAATTTATTTTGTGAACACTTTTCAATCAGTGGAGATGTATATGCAAACAGACTATATCTGTATTATTAACCTTTTCATTTAAATATAAAGCAACTATGAAAGCTATTCTATTTAAATGTAAGGAAAGTTTTATCTCGAGGGATTAAATTTAATTCTCATCAAGGGTAAAGTCTGAGTAATTGGGATGGTGGTATGGGAAGATAGGAACCCATAACTATGGGGTGGAAAACACCATACTCAGAAGAGCGTTTCGTTCTATTCTTTTACCATAGTTATTGGTGGTACCAGCAGAAAGTACTATCTCTGGAACAAGAAGGGAACCGTGGCCTAAGCTTTAAGACGAAAGACCTACGTGGTAGTCTCTCCTTGACATTTCTGGGAAACGAGCTACCCCCGACAACCTTGATCAGAGACGAGCGTGAGCAGAGTGAAAAGAACCAACCCATAAGAAGGAGCAGAACCATCATTGGCAGCTAAGTTCAAATATATGCTGCCACTTGAACTTCTTGTAACATCTCACATTCCATAAAGACTGTGATGATAACTTTTCTTGATCCATAACTATTCAAATTATTTTCCAGCTGTTAAAACCTAAAGTGATTATTAAATTATGTTATTTGTAATGTTACAAATTTAACTTCGATTTAATCATTTTAAAGATACTTCATGTTTGTCTTAGTCAAATTACTACACACACTCTAAACACAGCTATACTAGAATAATAGAATTCCACTGAATAAATCAGGGGTGGGGGGCTTAAACGAGCTGAAAGTAATAAGTGCTTAAATCCTTCACAAAAGCGTCGGCAGAATTACAGAGTTAACATACTAAGCCAAAGCAGTATTGTTCTCATTTATTCTGAATATCTTGTGAAGACTCCCTTTGTAATAGAAGTGTCATCACCATTCTATCTACATCTCTGCCAAGAGTATTCTTGTCCGAAGGTAGATACCTTTGAAGCCCATATTACATACTCTTGAGTTTTGGTCACTGTTAGACCACTACTGCAAAGCATGGGAGGCAATACCGTCACAACTGCACTACTACTACTGCTACTACCACCACTACTACTACCACCAATGCTAAGACTACTAAAACTACCACTACTATTACAACCACTACTATTACTGTTACCACTACTACTAATACAACCACTACTACTAATACCACTACTACTACTACTACTACTACTACTACTACTACTACTACTACTACTACTACTACTACCACTACTGGTACTATTAATACACCTACCACTGTTACAACTACTACAACTACTTCCACCTCTACTACCTCTACTATTACTACTACTACTACCAGTACTACTACTTCTACTACCAATAACTTTTACTGTTAATATAACGAATTATAGTAATACTATTGCTACTATTAGTATATGTACCACTGCCACCACTACTACTATTACTATGACTACTACTACTACTTCAGCTTCCAATACTAAAACTATATGTGGAGATTACTACTATTACTATTTAATCGTCTTCTCACTCGTTTTCATTCACTTTCATTATCAGGTGTTTATTCGTATTGATTTATATTGTTCCCCCACACTTCTTCCATTTATTCTCTTATTATCACGTTTTATTTGTGTGTGTGTTAGTGTTCTTTTTTTAAACAGTACGCGACGTCATTGCCTCGACAACTTGCCTATTATCATAGTTCACACCCTGTCCGTTCCCTTCTCTGACAAAGCCCAGAGTCTGATGTCTGTCGCTCATATTTGAACCTCCCCGACTCCCTAGGAAGTTCAAGGCCATTCACGTCTTGGCCCCTACTGTGTTCTGTCGCCATCTTGTTTGCTCATCCACGCAGTTAATGCGGGTTTATTACCGGTCCTTGTTCTGTGGGGAACCAACGTTGTCTTCTTATCAATTTTGATTCTTTTAGTTGGTCACATATTTGAGCTGGGACAACGGTTTCCTTCCCACCACCACTTCCCCCTCCTTCCCTGCCCCTCCCTCTATTTTGTCGCCTTCTATTTTCAGATTTTCTGTAATTCTAGTTATCAGAAATCAAATTAAAAATAGTCTTCCATATTAACCTTTGGTTGAGTGGAAGGACAAAAAATAATAAAAGCTAGTACGTCTCATTAGGACAAAAGATCAGACGTTGCGGTCACGAGGCCTTCGTCAGGGACAGACGAACCAAAAAGCAAGTGCTATCAAAGACCTAAGGGTCTTTTATATTTGGACATGCGCCCTAATATAACCGACTAGGTTGAACGGGACGCGCCTCGCCAAAACAAGGCAAAAGTTTTACATAAAAAAAAAGTAAAGTGAGAACTAATCAAAGTTACTAGACCAGATTAAATTAACATGGCTGGACCAAAATGGCTCAGATATTAACCTTCGTTTCTTAAACCATATAACACAATTGTTCCACAGAAAAGCAAGTACAGACAATCATAGTATAGAAGTGTCGTATAATTTATTGTTGTTTATTGTTTTTTTAAATTATACTTACTTACTTAGTCGTTCCCCTTCTACCGTGAGGTGTAGAGATTTGGAAGAGAGAGCGCCAGACTATCCTATCGGCTGACTTACTTCTGGCCTGGTTCCATTCTAGTCCTCGGTCCTTCAAAGATTGTCTAATGTTGTCCTCCCAGCGGACTCTGGGTCGTCCTGGGGGTCTGGATCTCTGGCTCTTTGTTTCCCATGCTTGTGTTTTTTAATTATTTGTACCTTTAATTTCTGCACATGTCATTTGTCTTCTGCTATTCCGCTTCTTTTTATTTTTTGATTTAAAAACATGAGAAGGAGCAACGGATAACAATATTTTTACATGACGTCTTATCTCTACTCATATATATATATATATATATATATATATATATATATATATATATATATATATAGTATACATATACATGTAATGTCAGGCGCACAGATGAATAGGTAACGGGAGGGAGAATGGAAGGGGGAGGGCAAATGAATCACCATAGCCGGCCCTGCTTGAAACTAGCAAAACCTAAAGATACATAAAGTAACATAACATAACATAATAATAACATAACACAACACTACCCAGTGGATGATAATATCATAAATATAATATAATATAATATAATATAATATAATATAACATAAAATAATATTATTATACTAGTGTAAAAGCCCGCCATAAGACGGGAATTAAATTCAAAAGTACCAATGCCTAACGGCAATTTTACTTATTCAAAAGAATTTTTTTTTAAATCACTGTGCATCACCACAGTACACGAACTACGTAGCAGCAGCGATGATCCCAGTGTGTGTATACGGGATCACACATTCTATAAATATATTTTTGTGCACACCGTCATTTGCTCATTCTTCTTTGGTAAGTGTTTCTATTTTCGGGATAGTACATATAAGGGAAACAATACAATTAATGTCTAACTTTCAACAAAGTTGGGCCCCTTAGCGTTACGCACTGACAGAAAAAGCAGGGATTTTATATATAGGATAATTTAATATAATATAATATAAAACAATTTTGCTATGCCCTCCTTACAGAGCATCGAGCCACCACTGTAGTTGGGCGACTCGCAAAAAGCCTGCATCAAGTAATCACGTGCTATCTTAGTGGTGGTTTCTGTGGCAATGAGTTATACACGATGAAGTTGAGAGCATCAAGCAAAACCTCATAGCAGACGTCGTGTGTGACATGCCTGAGGGTGGTGAGGTTCTGTCTTTCTTTGTGTCTACAGAGTCCCTACACGGGTACAATACAATACAATACACTACAATACAGTACAGTTCAGTACAATACAGTACAGTACAGTACAATACAATGCAATACAGTACAGTACAATACAATACAGTACAGTGCAATACAATACAATACAGTACAATACAATACAATACAATTCCATACAGTACAGTACAATACAATGCAATACAATACAGTACAGTACAGGACACTACAATACAATACAATACAGTACAGTACAGTACATCACAGTACAATAAAATACAGTACAGTACAATACAATACAGTACAGTACAGCACAGCACAATACAATACAATACAGTACAGTACAGTACAATACGATACAATACAGTACAGCACAGTACAATACAATACAATACAGTACAGTACAATACAGTACAGTGCAATACAATACAGTACAGTACAATACAGTACAGTACAGTACAATACAGTACAGTACAGTACAATACAATACAGTATAATACAATACAATACAGTACAGTACAGTACAACACAAAACAATACAATACAGTACATATTTTTTATCTTTTTTTTTTTATAAAATTTTTCCTCGTATTAGCGAGGCGCGCCCCTTTTAAAATAGTCGGTTATATTAGGGCACATGTCCAAATATAAAAGACCTTTGGTCTTGTAACATAACCAAATAGTTGTATTAACACAATACAATACGATACTATACAATACAATACAACTCAGCAAAACAGCACTGTTTTAATATCCTTCTCCTTTTAATAAATATATTTGGGCGCAATGGAACATAAAGTGGATACAAGAGATAACCGAGAATTAAATAAGAAACAAAAACATTAACAATAAGCTCCAGATAATAGCCAACAATAATTATATTCACTTATTATGTATTTGCTGGAAAAACGCACATGGTACTGCTAAGGAATAGAAGCGTGCTTTTGTCCCATGTTGTGTAAATTTTCTCTGGCCTCTCCAAAGTTTCTGTCGGGCGATATAAAACGTGCTGTCCTATCTAATAAACATTGGGAATATTTTAATTGCATTCAATGAAACTCCCAAATGCTCTAAAAACATACAACAATATATAACAGAAAGCACTTATATGCTTCTACTCTCACAACAGACCTCAGATAACGAAACAATTGTTAAATCGTTAACCACTGATGTTAGTCCGTTTTCTTGTCGTTAACATATTTTTCCAGGCATTGTTTTCTCTCAGACTTCTCCCGGCTCCCCGCACGATTCCTCTCTTTAACCTGAGATAAGAGCGTGTTTGAAGGGTGCTCGATAAAGCCTGTTCTATTGGATTTTATGGAGCAGATTTCTTTCAAGATGTCGTCTACGGGCAGATCAATTAAGAGCCCTTGTTATTGCCCCGGGGGGGAACCGTCTGTTTACATTTATCAACTAGGTTTCTCGTCGGGAAAAGTTACTGTTGGACATATGACGTCCATTTAATTTTAATGTTTGTCTATACAGTTAATATTAGTGTTTGTCTATCAAACATTCCTCTTGCAGCAGTTTCCGCGAGTTTTGGGCTGGAATATTATTACTTTCAGGCGCGTGTCGATTAAGTTCAAAATTGAACATTGGCTCGTGTCTATTCTGTTATTTCCTATTATTTTGTAATCTCTACCCTCCTCAGAACAAGAGGGAAACAAAGTAATTTTCGAAGGATGTTCTGTTTAGTTCTACTGCTTAATTTTAAACTCAGACAGGGCGGTTAAAGAAATTAAAAAAAACTTGTAGAACAAGGCACGAGTCACATTAAAATTTGTATGTTATTTAAACACAATAAATATTAGAAAGGACACCTCTTATTCGCTATCTCAACAGATCGTTGAAAAAAAAAAAAAAAACAACAAAAACAAACAAAAAAATCAAAGATTGATGGGGTAAAAAATGTAACGGGCTCAGCTTTCACGTAGAATGAGAAATTATAGAGTGTTAGAAACAAAATATGAGTCGCAAATGTCGCTTATTTTATGCAGTTTTAACACATTCGTTGTCTGATATCACTTCACTGGGGTGAGAAAGAAAGATAGCAAGAGGAGGGAGCTTTGATCTCATTCAGAAAAACTTCAGGTGTATCTTGAAGGAGCTGTGGTTATCTGTAATTTGAAAAAAAGTTCACCAGGTAAGAGGTCAGACTGTTCTAGCTGTACGAAAGGCCATATGAGCTTATGTGTAATTCTAGTTAGTCATTTTTATTTCAGATCAAATCTTCGACGTGCAAAATTTCCATTCTCCTCTCACTGTAGAGTGGTCAATCTTTTTTATGGGGCTCCCTTTCGTGCGACATTAAAATTTTAAGGCAATGCCTTATTCCATTTTATATAATAGATAAAACAATGTAAAACAAGACTGAAATAACTCCGTTAAAGTAATGGTTTTAAAGTAAGGGATATAAGAAACTGAAAAAAATAGTTTGTGTTTTGTATATGGAGTGGCAGGCGTCGGATGATGAATGTTGATGTGCCGATTGGATCAATATAATTCTTCAAAGAAACAGGTCAGCAAGTTTTTTTTTTAAACCCCCTCTAGTAATTAACAACGTTCTCAGTGACTCATAACCTTTCAGGTGATATGGACTCTTATGAAGGCTACAGACCCCTTTGATTTTCCAGTGAAGGCTACGAATCCCTTTTTAGAAAAAATATAGATGCATAATTAAACTATTTACATACAAATAATACATTTTATCACAAAGAAAAATCGTTAGGATTACATATCAATCAATCAAGCAATATCCTTTAGCTCCCCAAGGAGCATAGGCCTTCAACAAACACATGCCAAGTCCTCCAGTCACGTGCCATCAGCACAGTTCTTTCCACGACTTTCTCATCATTTTCAATTCTGTTTCCAGCTCTCCTCTCCACTGTATTTTTATTCTACCGCTGCTTCTCTTTCCCTGATGACGATTACACATTGTAACTTTGACATACGAAAACAATCTGTAAAAAGAAAACATTTCTTTAAATGCAAAAAAATATGATAATTTTCGGAGTGAAAGTGTTTGTGACAATAAAATTCAAATGTGTAGATTTGGGACCGAATACGCAGCAAAAGAGATGAATGCAGCCAGCGACTCATAGCTTGACTGCTTGCGTCAGGGTCAGTGAACCAGAGCTGACCAAGACCCTACTTCACCTCCAAGTGGTGGTTCTGGAAACAGGCTGCATCACTGCAGTCTGGCCGAGAGAGCAGGGATCGAAGAGGGAAGGCAAACCCGGTACCAAAAAATGCCATGCGGAAGTCGGATGTGTCGGGCCGAAAGTCGCAAATATCGCTGCTCTGCTGTAAACGGTGACACAACGCAACCAACGTCCTTTTTAGGACGAACAAGGAAGAAGAAGAAGAAGCAGAAATGTTTAGATTTTGTCCACTGACATCCAAGAATCCATTCATGGATCACTATGGTACGTGGACCTTAGTTTAAGAAATTCTGCATTAGATATTTAAACTAATCAAAACATACGAGCAGAAATGACAACAGTTATGACTTAAAATCTCACAGTTGACAGGATAGTGTTGCAAATCTCTACAACCCAGAGTAGAAGAGGAACGACTAAGTAAGTAAGCAATGACACAACAAGTACAGAAAAAAAAACACGATTTAGGAATATATTTTCTTTATTGCTACCATTGGGTTTAAAAAATAGAAAATGAAGGCTTCATACATTGAACTGAATGCAATAAAAGTGAATGACAAGTTAACAATAATCAGTAATTTGTCATATCGTTCACAAGCAACAATATAAATTCGTGAACGATGAAAAGTGAATGTCGTAGATTTGTGATAGGTGAATTAAGACTTGGTTTGGTCCCTTCTGAATAGCAATAGAAACAAGTGATAGCTCCGTGGGAGATGATAAAATAGAAATAGATTTCACGAGTGAGATGGAGGAAATATATTAGAGTCGGTCTCTGACCCTCGAGATAATTTCTCTCAGTCAGCCTATCATCTACAACAGATTAAGATTTGTCAGACCGTCTAGTATATGTAGTAAAATCTGCGAGAATAATCGCTCATTTCAGTAAGATTTTAGTCATAAAATGATAATAAATAAACCCGCCCTATTGTGTCTGACGGTGATACTCTCACACGCCAGCATAGCGCTGAATTTTGTGCAGTGCTAAAGCCTATAGAAC
This sequence comes from Oreohelix idahoensis, assembly GCA_024509875.1. NCBI lineage: Eukaryota > Metazoa > Mollusca > Gastropoda > Stylommatophora > Oreohelicidae > Oreohelix > Oreohelix idahoensis. The sequence goes on from JAMPIV010000889.1 coordinate 48,149, forward strand.
GATCCCACGGTAAAAATCTAACACGCGTTTTAGTTTCGGTTTCGAAAACGTACTACTAATATTTAACATTTTGCCAGATCTGCTGCATACACAATGCAGCCTAGCCTTATAATTGACGATTTGTTAGAAATGTAACGCCAAACTGCTGTCTGAAGTAACGTAATCTGTCAACAGTAACACAAAATTTGGTAGTCTTTTGGACTTTTTCTAAGTAGCAATAACGAGACGACTGTAATACATTAACGCAAAATGCTACCAACGCATGCCAAAACCCGCGTCGTTCTGCACGCGAGACTAATAGTGTATACACGATGTGGCAAAGCCCACAGAGGCAAACACGCAGAGAATTGTATTTCCTCCTCGCGGTAGTATTACTGACGTCACTAAAACAAGTAGTTATTTGAAAAATACATGTTAGCGAGAGGTGAAGAAGGGAAAAGATGGCCGTCTTGTGTAAAAATTTTATTTGACGATTGCCGGTGACAAAATTGAAAATCTAAACCATAATGAATCTAGTCAATAAAATCATATGGTAGTATAGCTTAAAGTCCACTGAGCAAGAATATGTTTTAAATAATATGATAGTACAAGTATTGGCCAAGTTATTGAGAAAATACTAAATGTCTACGGACGCGTGACCAGACAGAATGTTGTTCCTGCTTGTTTTTCATAACGTTAGTGGGGACGCCAGCTTAGAAAAGAGGCATTGAGGTGGTTTCAAATTCGCTTGAGTAAAAAGAGTATAGGAGGGAAAGGGGAGCGGTAGGAAAATTGTTACCCAAAACTAACATCTTTTTGTATTGGCATAACTAAAGCAGGTTGGCCAATCGACTACCAGACACCGAGTTTGTTTGGAATTATTTTTGTTTTTCAAAAACTACATTTGAATTCTGGTAGTCGCAAGCTTTCGATTGGCCAGTGCTACTAAATATTAGCAAAAGGCTTTCACTATTCATTGCCAGTTGAACAAAACTTTTCATTTCAAATATGCTGAGATCAGCTGTGTTAATTGTAAAATTAAATAAAGAAGTATTCACAGTCTGGGCAGTGCAGAGGAAACTGAGGCCATTTCTTTGCAAGTCAGCGTCATTTGTTTATATTTCTTGATATTTGTGGTAAGAATGCTTTATGAATTATTATGTTTAATCCCACTGCCAAAGTTAGATACTGCTATTGGGAAAAGTGAAGGACGTGCCGGGAGCAGACATTGTTGAGTCCTCATATTGAATTGTATCTAACTGATGTATGTTGTCATGATGGTGTTTTCATATTATTGCATTATAATATATTAGTAAGCCTCCGTGTTCCATGAACACTGTTCAACATGCGTGAAGCATTTATATTTAAAAAAGAAAAGAAGAGAAAATCATACAAAAGGAAATGTGTTTACTCCACATTATTTTATTGAGGAAAACTATGTAAACGTACAGTGGCGTATCTGCCATAGGGACCTGAGGTGTGGTCACAGCAAGGTGGGAGTCATGTAAAATTAGGGGCGAGTGCACCTGTAATGCACACGAGGCTGACCCCATATCACCGTAGGAAAATAATAAATAGAAAAGTGATCAGATATAAAAGGCCAATGTGTCCTTTTGTTGCAGAGGTTTGATTTCCTGTTGGCAGCTGGAAACAGGAAACCTGCTGAGTGAGAATAAAGCCATCAAGTCTCCGACCATTCGTTTATGCTGTCAAAAGATAACGGGAGGATCTTGGGCCTTTTGAGAGATCGAGATTTTCTGCAACTTCATACTGTATTATTATCCTACAAGGAATCCCAGGTGATGAGTTAAGCCTCTGGGTATATCTGACATTTTCGCTTAATAAACACTGGTATTTCAAATCATACTCAGGAAGTTTATGGGGTATGATGAAACTACAGCCTCTCATACACAGTGACTCTCCCTTTCAGATGAATAAAGTGTAAGCTGTGAACATTCCAACAGGATAGATATATATATTGACTTTGTAGTTTAGTGGACAAAGAGTCCAGATATTTTAGTTGATCTTTTCTGTACACTATCTTGTCCTCATTTTCAAAAACCTGTCCAAAAGATATGGCTGGACAGGCAGATTAAATTGTACAGAAATAAAAAAATATTCCTTTTAAAGAAAAACTTAACCACTGATTTTATTCACTTCCTCATAGAAAATTAAAGTGTTTTTGTGTTGTGTACCATCATTTCATTTCTCCCCTAGACACTAGGTACATCATACACCAGACACTAGAGCCAAAATAGTGACCGTGTGAGATCTAGGGAGGTAGCGTTAGGTTCCCTGCACATAATTCATCATCATCATTTATAGAGTAAGGGGCCTACGTGTGCTTGACCTCACACGGTTAATACATACACGGATTTCATTCTTTTAGGATACCATCATAACCTCCCCAGCAAATCAAACTTTGCTACATAAATTGGTAGGCTTGTCCGGGGATAAGAATTTCTCCTAGTACTACATACATTGGGGTCTGGGTCTTAGCATAAACAACATTCTATTTTTCCCAGGGAATCCCCATATATTGTTGCCCAAGATTTGAGAAGTGAAGAAAGTGTTAGAACCCAGAATTAATTAAATAAAGTTATATTTAGTTAGAAACTTAGTTAGTACATTTTGTATTTATCAGGATGGCAGATCTGGCCAAGTTTCGCTCTGCGGCTGTGCAGACTGCCAAGGAAATGAATATGGAGGGACAAATCTTGATTGACTATGTCACCTCAGAATGTGATACATTTATTGCTAGGGAAGAACATAGGTTAGCTGAAGAGAGGAGAATACAAGTAGAAGAGGCTAGGGAGATTAAGAAATTAGAGGCTGATAGAGAGGCTGAGATCAAGAGGCTCCAATTTGATGAGAGAAAATTGGAGGCAGAAAAAGAAGAAAAACGACTGCAAAGGGAAGCAGAAGCAGAAGATAAAAGATTACAGAGGGAGCATGAGTTGCGACTAAGGGAGTTAGAGTTGCAAGGCCTTGCTCCGGACAATGGTCACAGCCCCTCTACCTCTGATGCTACTGCTAGTCAGGGGGACTCTAACACAGCCATGGGGTTCCATTTAGACTATTTCGTAGAAAAGGATGATGACATTGAGTGATATTTAAGCAGATATGAAGTATTAGCCACTACTTATGGGTTGGAAAGAGAAAGATGGGGGTAAATTTGTCTCAGGGTCTTCGGGGAACAGCTTATGAAGTGTTTTCTAAAATGAGCAGGGACGACCAAGACAACTATGACATGTTGAAGCAGGCTCTTCTGTTAAGATACGAAAAGAACGGAGAGTTTTATAGAAAGAAATTTAGGAATGCCAGGCTACTGTCGGGTGAGACCTATCACCAGTTCTCCGCCCGGTTAGAAACGTATATGGAGAAATGGGCTTCTTTGGGAAAAACCCAAGATCTCAAAGAGATGATACTCATAGAACAGATGAGAGAGTCCATGGCTCCAGACATGAGAAAGTTTCTCATGGAACAGGGCGCGGAGAGGCTGGGTGAGATAATTAATGTCGCTGAGAGGTATCAGGCAGCCCTGGCAGAAGTAGCTGGCATTAAGAAAAAACCAGTAGATCAGTATAAGGCTGCTCAAAACCATAATAAATTTGATAACAGAGGTACGCAGAACTTTCATGGCCTCGAAATGATTTTAAAAATAAAACATCACATTTCAATGACAGAAAGAATGATGAAAGAAAACCTTTTCGTCAAGGTAGATGGTATTGTAAACATTGTAGGAAGAAGCGACATGACACTAAGTTTTGTAAAAGTAAACCTGCTGGATTTGCTGCTATGAAAAAGGGGAACCAGGAAGTAAAGAACAAACCTGCTGGACAGCAGGAACCTTATCACCTTCCAGTTTGCGAGGATGTTGTATGCAATGATGTCACCATTAGGTGCCTCGATGATACAGGTTTAGATTTTGATGCTGTCGTGAGCTCGCACTTGGTGAACCCAGATCAGTATACCACAGAAACAGTGGAGATACAAGGGGCGACCAAGGACCTACCACTCATAAAACTTCCCATTGCTAGGATAACAGTGAAAACTCGCTATGTGGAAGGGATAATCAGAGCAGCAGTGATAGACGCACCCATCTACCCTTTGATATTGGGGTGTCGTTATGTCTACTTGGGGAATCCCAAGAGACCTGTGGTCTTGGCAGCAGTCCAGACCCGATCACAATCCAGAAAGGAAGAAGAGGAACCTATAAATACTCATCCAGAGGAGATGAGAAAGGCACAGGCTGAAGATAGGTCACTGAAGCCGTGTTATAAGAAACTCCCAAAGAGCCATACGCCTCCTAATAAAGGAGAATTCTATATGAAGAATAAATTGTTATATCGGAAGGCCGGCACTCGTTCAGCTGGTCACGGACAGCTGGTCCTTCCCAGTTCATATAGAGAAAAGGTGACGGAGTTAGGTCATACTATCCCCTTCAGTGGTCACATGGGGATTAGCGCAACAGGACAGCGTATAGCTTGTCATTGTTTCTGGCCAGGGATAACGGAAGACATAAAGAGATATGTAAAATCCTGTCCCGAATGCCAGAGAGTAGCTCCAAAGCATTGGACTGCTCCAGCAACTCTTGGGGAAATGCCCATAGTGGGAACCCCTTTTGAAAGAGTTGCAGTGGATATTGTGGGAACTCTCACTCGGACCAAGAGGAGGAACAGTTACATCCTTTCTCTGGTAAACACTTGTTCTATGTGGGGAGAGGCGGTAGCCCTGTCATCAATCGATTCGAAACATGTGGCAGAGGCATTACTTACGATATTCACAAGGTTAGGATTCCCGCATCAAATCTTGACTGATAATGGCTCACAGTTCAAGGGAAACTAACAGAAGAGGTTTTGAGGTTGTTTCAAGCCAAGCACTGTCATTGTAGTCCATATCACCCCCAAGGGAACGGCCAGGTAGAGAGGTTCAATGGGACTCTCATTTCTATCCTGAGAAAGCTGGCACATGAGAAACCTGATATGTGGGACCAATACTTGCCCGCCGCGTTGTTTGCGTACCGGGAAGTACCACATAATTCAACCGGAATGGCATCCGCAACACTGTTATTTGGGAGGCCAATAAAAGGTCCATTGGAAGCCTTATTACGGACCTGAACAGATGAGAAGGCAGAGGAGACTGTTACCTCATCATATCAATATGTGAACGAACTGACCACTCGTATAAAAACTAGTTGGAAACTGGCAAATGATAATTTGAGACAAGCCAGGAAAAAGCATGCTGCTTATTATAATAAGAAAGCTAAGGATAGGGAACTTGCTGTAGGGGAGAAGGTACTTCTTCTATTGCCCGGCAGCAACAATAAACTTCAGATCGGATGGCAAGGGCCATACACAGTTTTGGAAAAGGTATCCAGAACAAATTTTAAGATAGACAAAAAGGGAAAGGAAAAAGTCTATCATGTGAACCTTTTGAAGACAAATCCAGGAAGGAACACACCTATTGGCCTTGTCTATCGCAACCGAAATGAAAAATGACGCTCTCTCCTCATTCGAATATCCACTGAAAACCAGTGAAACGTTTGCCCAGGTGAAGATCAGTAATCACCTGACAAAAGGACAGAAGGAGAAGGTTCAACTGGTCCTTGAGAAACATACAGATGTGTTAACGGATAAACCGGGGCACACCAATTTGTTGGAATATGATATGAAACTACTAGACCCAGCACCTATCTGTATGAGGCCCTATTCTATTCCTTTCGCTAAGGAAAAAGCTTTGAAAGAGGAGATAGATTATTTGTTACAAGAAGGGATTATTTCTCACAGTGAGTCTCCTTATAGTTCCTGTGTGGTTTTGTTGCGGAAACCATCGGGAGAACATAGACTGTGCATAGATTACAGGAAACTGAATGCTGTCACAGAAGGTCAGGTGGATCCATTACCTGATACTACTCAACTATTTGCCAGGCTGAACAAGGCAAAATATTTTTCTAAGGTGGATCTTAGCAAAGGCTATTACCAAATTCCAGTAAAGCCTGAGGTTCGACCTTATTTAGCATTTAGCACCTCGGAAGGTCATTATGAGTTCAAAATGTTACCGTTTGGGTTGAAAAATGCCCCGAGTGTGTTTTCTAGGATGATGCGAAAATTATTGGATCCACTGAAAAATCCATGTATTTCGAATTTTATGGACGATATCCTCATTGCTACGGAAACATTTGAGGAACACGTTACCTCTTTGAATATGCTGTTTGATAGACTCAGAGAGGCTAACTTAACCGCTAGGCCAACAAAATGTTGTATTGGTTGTAAAGAGTTGGAATTCTTGGGACAATCTGTACATCAGGGTAGCATGACCCCTGATCCCAAGAATCTGGAAAAATTGAAAAGAGCACCTAATCCACAAACAAAGAAAGATGTGCGATCTTTCGTGTCGTTGTGTGGTTTCTACCAAAAGTACATTAAAAATTTTAACTCTATATGTGCTCCTCTGACGGATTTAACTCTCAAAGGTCAACCTGATACTATAATTTGGTCCACACAGTGTGAATTGGCTTACCAGGAGTTGAAAGAAAAACTCACAAGCAGGCCAGTATTGCAATTGCCTGACATGAATCAAGAATTTATCGTGAGAAGTGACGCAAGCAATGTGGGCCTAGGCGCTACATTGTTGCAAAGGTCCTCTTTACAAGATGGAAAATTGAACCCAGTCGCTTATGCAAGCCGCAAGTTGAACAAAGCGAAAAAAAATTATTCAACAAGTGAAAAGGAATGTCTCGCGTTGATATGGGCTATAAATAAATTCCAGATTTATTTATATGGCAGGACATTTGTGGTCCAAACGGATCATTCACCACTCGTATTCCTGTCACAAGCCAAGCATGAAGATTCCAGATTATTGAGATGGTCTTTATCATTGCAGCCATACTCATTTCTGATTGAATATATTCCCGGCCCTCAGAACGTGGGTGCAGACTTTTTGAGTAGACATCCTTATGATGAAGATCAGAAAAACGCGTAAGATTTCATTGAGCTAAGTTATCTCGCAGATTATAACCTGCAAATGAATGCATGTTTTAGGATGGGAGGTGTGTAGTAAAATCTGCGAGAACAATCGCTCATTTCAGTAAGATTTTAGTCATCACATGATAATAAATAAACACGCCCTATTGTGTCTGACGGTGATACTCTCACACGCCAGCATAGCGCTGAATTTTGTGCAGTGCTAAAGCCTATAGAACGATCCCACGGTAAAAATCTAACACGCGTTTTAGTTTCGGTTTCGAAAACGTACTACTAATATTTAACATTTTGCCAGATCTGCTGCATACACAATGCAGCCTAGCCTTATAATTGACGATTTGTTAGAAATGTAACGCCAAACTGCTGTCTGAAGTAACGTAATCTGTCAACAGTAACACAAAATTTGGTAGTCTTTTGGACTTTTTCTAAGTAGCAATAACGAGACGACTGTAATACATTAACGCAAAATGCTACCAACTCATTCCAAAACCCGCGTCGTTCTGCACGCGAGACTAATAGTGTATACACGATGTGGCAAAGCCCACAGAGGCAAACACGCAGACATTTGTATTTCCTCCTCGCGGTAGTATTACTGACGTCACTAAAACAAGTAGTTATTTGAAAAATACATGTTAGCGAGAGGTGAAGAGGGAAAAGATGGCCGTCTTGTGTAAAAATTTTATTTGACGATTGCCGGTGACAAAATTGAAAATCTAAACCATAATGAATCTAGTCAATAAAATCATATGGTAGTATAGCTTAAAGTCCACTGAGTAAGAATATGTTTTAAATAATATGATAGTACAAGTATTGGCAAAGTTATTGAGAAAATACTAAATGTCTACGGACGCGTGACCAGACAGACTGTTGTTCCTGCTTGTTTTTCATAACGTTAGTGGGGACGCCAGCTTAGAAAAGAGGCATTGAGGTGGTTTCAAATTCGCTTGAGTAAAAAGAGTATAGGAGGGAAAGGGGAGCGGTAGGAAAATTGTTACCCAAAACTAACATCTTTTTGTATTGGCATAACTAAAGCAGGCTGGCCAATCGACTACCAGACACCGAGTTTGTTTGGAATTATTTTTGTTTTTCAAAAACTACATTTGAATTCTGGTAGTCGCAAGCTTTCGATTGGCCAGTGCTACTAAATATTAGCAAAAGGCTTTCACTATTCATTGCCAGTTGAACAAAACTTTTCATTTCAAATACGCTGAGATCAGCTGTGTTAATTGTAAAATTAAATAAAGAAGTATTCACAGTCTGGGCAGTGCAGAGGAAACTGAGGCCATTTCTTTGCAAGTCAGCGTCATTTGTTTATATTTCTTGATATTTGTGGTAAGAATGTTTTATGAATTATTATGTTTAATCCCACTGCCAAAGTTAGATACTGCTATTGGGAAAAGTGAAGGACGTGCCGGGAGCAGACATTGTTGAGTCCTCATATTGAACTGTATCTAACTGATGTATGTTGTCATGATGGTGTTTTCATATTATTGCATTAGAATATATTAGTAAGCCTCCGTGTTCCATGAACACTGTTCAACATGCGTGAAGCATTTATATTTAAAAAAGAAAAGAAGAGAAAAATCATACAAAAGGAAATGTGGTTACTCCACATTATTTTATTGAGGAAAACTATGTAAACGTACAGTGGCGTATCTGCTATAGGGACCTGAGGTGTGGTCACAGCAAGGTGGTAGTCATGTAAAATTAGGGGCGAGTGCACCTGTAATGCACGCGAGGCTTACCCCATATCACCGTAGGAAAATAATAAATAGAAAAAGTGATCAGATATAAAAGGCCAGGGTGTCCTTTTGTTGCAGTAGTTTTTTGGTACCAAACCTACCCTCTGTCCTGTTCTTACTGTTCTAAGTCTACTATCATACTGGACACAGTATTAAGGTCTTGGTCTTGTTGGACTGACCAATACTGATATATAGGGGAACAACAGAAGTGATTGCGTCATTAATAGGCTGAACTGCCCATGGTAAACTTCCGATGTTATGTATAGAGGTTCGCACTAATGACCTGTCATTGAAACATCCTTTTTTGGGGATGCGTAGATGGCAGGGAGGACAGTGTGATTCGCTTGCATAGCTAGGCGGTGTTGTCGCACGGAAGGTCCAGGGTTCAAATCCTGGGTAAGCCACTCATGTCTGTTGTTTTTCTATTGTCTAGTGTTCTGCTTCTTTATTTCCTACGAGTGCCTTATAACATACCTTTATATTTGTTTCATATTAATTTACTGTTTACAGGCCTCGTGGTTTCCCTTCCTTATGTGTCACACGATCCTGCGTCTTGTCACAACATGACAATCAGTTACTTATTTTTCTTTACGTCGTTTGCAAGCCTTTCTTTTGTCTTTATCTAGCCTGATGTTCTTGTCCTTTTCTTTTTGGGTACATTTTTGTTTGAGGTAATCTCATAAGAACCACTGCTCCCATTTCAAAGCCCCTTCTAACATTCTCTGCTGCTTTTTAACATTGACAATACATTTTGTTTTCCTTAACCAGCGGCACTTGGGCTTTCAGCCCTTCGGCCCAATGACATGTCATTGCGAGGCTGGGGAGCCTGTGGACTTTCCTTCCAACCCGGGCAAGAGCTTCGCTCTGATCGCCAGCGCAATGTGGTAACCATTACACCAGCGCGGCTCCCATTGACAATACAAATATCACGTTAATCACTGTTCATTAGTCTTATTTGCCTTCACACAAGTAATTCAACCCTTATCTCAAACCCATGGCCATTCAACTTCGGGTCTAGTTATCTTGAACTGCCTTTTCTCTTTTTTTTTTCTTCATCTGTTTCACTTCCACTTCCAGTTCTTAACAATGGATTAGAATTACGCATTTAACCTGCAATACCGGACAATGACATCTGTGTACAGTGGAAATCACGCTTTATTTATTTAAACAAAGCACATCAAGCGTAATTAGATCGCCCCAAATCACTCGGCCAAACAGATTGTATTGATAAAATTAAGAAGGAATGCGAGGAAATTTTCATGAATATTACATTCCGAATGAAATTGTGAAATATGTCGGCGCAAGAAATTGGAGGGGAATATTTTACTAGTCTTTCCCACGGAACAGCGAATGTAATAATTGGTTGATGAAAGACGGCTAGAGACCGATAATCTGAACTAAAATAAATGTGGAAGAGAATATAGCAAAGGAATAGAGAAACTTCACAGGCATTAGAAGTACACAGAAGAGACAAACATCAAAATGGCTAAAGGCAATATTCTCATCAAACAGTCACCAACGCAACATATTGATCAGAAGTTACTAGCATAACGGACAATTTTTTTAAACAAATAGCCACACACGCAAACTACTGAAATCAGAAGTACCATATTACTGTAGAGTGTCAGCAAAGAGCCGCCCTCGCAAAATATCGAGATCCTAAATTGCCCAGGGGTAATGTACAGATTCTCCAAGTAACCTGCCACGCTAACATACACATATATAGATATAAAGTGCCACACTTTCAAAACGCCATCACACCAAGCTGTTCACTGACGTAAACACGAAGATCCTGTCACCGGGTCATTCTTTTCAAGACTAACTACGAACCCGTTGATAAACTCTTTTTTAGGTCACCACTTTAATAAGGGCTTGATGAGATTAAGTGGTCAACTCAAACCCGGCACAGTGTTGGTCATATAGGTCACCTTGTCCCGCAACGTAATGAGGCCCCGACAAGAATGTATTGTTGACAATGAGTGTTAGTATGAGTGTCAACACGCGAATGCATAAATGGTTCTGTAGAGTTGACAAGTTGGTAATAATGCACTCATACCCTCACGGCTGGAAGTCAATGATAACTGGAACTACTGTAGACGTTTTAGACAGTTTAATGATACACACTCTGACAGCACGGTTGACAGTCATTGGAACAGGTTGACACAACAAATCATTGGATACTTGACAAATGGGTGGCAACAGCAATTTGGCAATCTCATAGCATGTAAATATAATCAGACGATAGGAGCAAATATATAGTTATGATAGTCTATCGTCTCATACCTCCATTGACTAGTCGCATCAGTTTGAGTTAACAATAATAATGGTCATCACAATGCTCCCTTACAGACCCTCTGCTGACTACGTCTTTCAGGCTAAGTCTTTTAGGCCTTAGCTTCAACAGGATCTTTCTTTTAAGGTTGACAATCTCAAATAACAAAGGGTAGACTTCAATACAATGTAGGTCCTGGTATCGCCATCAGGTAATAAGATATCTCCGTTCTCCGATTGACAATTCAAACAGACCAACAGTGGGATTCAAAATGGCGCCGGTCCCAGTGAGCGGTGTTCATCCAAAAGATATCCTCACTACAAATGAAAGTTCCGTTCATTTGCTCATCTAATGTCTTTGGGTTTTCCATACCCATAAGGAATGTTACATATGTCCACTCATAGTGCTGCTAGTACAGGAATCGTCTACATACGATACATCAAATATATAGATAGATGATATAACATCTATGGCGTCGTTAGGCTTAGGTAAAGATTTAGAAAATGTTTCTTCTTTACCTTAAGTTCAGGAAATACTAGTAACTAGCACACTAACATATATATTCTGGGAGAAGTATCGACCATCATAGTATACTGAGAGAAAACTCCTCTCTTCCCCAGAATCAATCACAATGACCAAAAACTTCGGACTCTCATATGTCCGACAGCCTTCAAGATCCGTCCGTCATCACGGAGGCGCCAACGACGACTCATCGTCTCATTGGGCATGCGCTAATGTTAACCTTTCAACTATATTCAAGTGGGGCGACTATATATTTACTTTCACTCGAAGCAAAAAATGAGTATTCGCCCTTTGACTAGAGTTCTAATCTTAGACTCAAAATAATGATTCCCAGATATTTCCAAACATAACAAGTATACAAACAAATAAATATCTTCATATATATATACATCTCTATCTTCATTGTCCCCAGTAATCTGTTGGTAACAGACTACCGCAACCCCCGGGAAAAAAAATGAAATTTTTTTTTCATCTGAGAGCAATATACAATAGGCTCACAACGCACGAATAATGCGCAGATGACTAATAAGAGTAATTTATAATGTCAAATTAAGGTAAAGTCATAGATCGACTTGTGAGAATATATCTCAACATCTCAGAGAAAGCATTTCTCTTAAGTATAAATATTTCCAGGGAGGTGCCATCAACGTATACCACAATGCTGGTAACAACACAATGCATATAACAATTTCATATTTAAGCATTATAAGTACATGATTGACAAAGAAGAAAAATCATCAAAGAACAGCGTTGAATATATATCAATGAGCGTAGTGATAGTGATACAATCACTATATTACAAATTACAATGTGTATCTATCTTGATATAGAGAAAGAACTGTTATAGACTTAGATGTGTTAAGAAATCCAAGACCTAACAGTTAGGTGAAATCATGTGGGCATCTAGACAAAATGTCTGCTATCACATTATCTGGTCCACGGATAGCTCGTACTGAGAAATGACAAGGTTGAAGAGCAATTGCATATCGAGTAGACCTCGAGCTCTTCAAATTCTTACTCTGTATAGCTGTAAGAGCTTTCTGGTCGGTTTCTACTATGAAATGTGCGCCTAGAAGAAATCTTTGTAGCTTGAGAATTGACCATACCATAGCCAATAGTTCACGGTCTAAAACTGAATAATTCCTTTCTGCAGCATTAAGTTTTCTGGAGATATACTTACAGGATGCAGAGTTCCAGAGTACTCTTGCATTAGGGCCGCTCCAATCCCAGTGGATGAAGCGTCACTACGAAGAACAAATGTCTTATCTGTAGTAGGTAACACTAAAATCGGTGGTGTTGAAAACAAATTTTTAATCTTATCCAAAGAGGATTGGCATTCCTGTGACCAGTGGACCATATTAGGCGACCCTTTCTTTAGTAGTGTAGAAAGAGGTGCCATTATAGAGGATAGATTCGGAATAAATCTTCCATAAAATTGAATAAGACCTAAGAGACTTCGCACTTGCTTTTTAGTCTTAGGAATAGAGATGTTAAGTATCTTAGTTATATTATGGTCCTCTGTCTTTAGGAAACCATGACCGACTCGATGGCCTAGGAAAGAAATTTCGCTAAAACCAATGCAGGCTTTAGAGGGTTTCGCTGTCAGGTTATACTCGCGTAGAGTAGATAGTAATTCAACTAACCCTGAATAGTGATCTTCCCAAGTATCGCTGAAAAGACAGATGTCGTCTAGGTACGCAATGACATCTGACCGATAAGATAGGATTCGACGCATCATGCGTACGAATGTAGCTGGTGCGTTCAGAAGGCCGAAAGGCATGAAATTCCATTGAAAAAGGCCTCTAGGTGTAGAAAAAGCAGTAAAAGGTTTGGCGCGTTCAGATAAAGGAACTTGCCAATATCCTTTAGACAAATCAAGTTTAGTGAAAAAATGAGATTTAGAAAGCCTAGTAAGTAGCTCTTCTAGTAAAGGCATAGGTTCAGCATCAAACTTCGTAACTTGATTCAATTTGCGATAGTCAACGCAAAGACGTATGTTATTGTCTTTTTTCCTAACAATAACCATCGGCGAAGAATATGCAGAAGTGGATGGTTCAATTATTTTTAAATCTATCATCTCCTCCAACTCCTTCTCAACTTGTGCTTGAAAATGTATAGGAATAGGATAAGGTCTGACTCTAATAGGATTATGGTCAGTTAGAATAATGTCATGTTCAATGACATGAGTTTGTCCAGGGATGTCAGTAAGGACATCCTGAAATGTTTGTAACATAACCGAAACTTGTCGCTGTTCTCCTAGAGATAAATCAGGAGAAACAGTAACATTTTTCCATGATTCACTAGAATGAAGTGGAATCATCGGAAGCGGAAGATTAACATCCGAAAAACTTGTTTCCTCATCCTGTATTACGGACAGTGATGAGTAATGACCATGTTGGACTGGAGAATCGTCCGTTGCGTGGAAAATAGGCTGTAAATAATCTGGACGTTCATGGAATTCCGTAAGCATATTGATGTGGAAGGTATTATGCTTTCCATCAATATCGACAATGTAGTCAACATCGGAAATTTTCGAGATTATATCGTACGGACCTTTCCAAGAAATAAGAAGTCTGTTTTCCCTACAAGGTAGTAAAACAAATGCTTTGTCACCAGGACAATGTTGTCATGAGGTTCTTTTCTTATTAGCAAATTGTCTTGCCTTCTGTTTAGCAAATTCTGAAGAAGAAGTTGCCAATTTGCATGCTTCGATAATCTTTTGTCTCAGCGCGATGACATATTCGTAAGAAGATTTTGTGTCATCGGTAATATTATCAGCGGTTATGAGATCATGAAGTAAAGAAATAGGGCCGCGCGGTCGCGCGCCAAATACAAGTTCAAAGGGAGAAAATCCTGTATGTTCATTGGGGACCTCTCTGTAAGCGAAGAGGGCCGCGGGTAAAACCCTGTCCCAATCTTGAGGATGATCCTCAGTTATCTTCCCTAGTAAGTTTTTGAGTGTTCTATTTAGCCGTTCGACCATCCCATTGGACATAGGATGATAGATACTACTCAAAGATCTATCTATCTGCAGAGTAGACATTACTTGAGACATGGTATCCGATATTAGTTGGGTGCCATGGTCTGATAATATCTCTCCGGGGAATCCCAGACGAGAAAATATAACACAAAGAGCATCTGCAATGTCAGCAGTAGTAATGCTCTTCAGAGGAGTAGCCTCTGGCCAACGTGTGCACATATCAACACACGTCAAGATAAATTGATGTCCTCTAGCAGATTTGATCTTAAATGGACCAATGATGCCTATCGCCATTTTCTGAAATGGTCGAATAGGGATGTCTGCAGCCTGAATAGGTGCAGCATGGCGTGGACCTTTGGAATTGACCTCTTGACATACTTTACAAGATCGACAATAAATCCGTATGTCCTTGTTCACAAAAGGCCAAAAGAAAGCCGCAAGAACTCTTGACTTAGTACGGGAAAAACCCATATGTCCAGCACACTGAGAGTCGTGAGCGTGCTGCAAAATTTTAACTCTCAAATTCTTGGGAACAAGAATCTGAGAATGACCTGACTTAGTGAAGTCTTGCACCATACGTACAAGTACGCCATTCTTAATTGTAATCCAAGATTTACGTTTTGTATCTTTATTCGGATCACCTTTTGTTGCAAGCGGGAAGAATGTCTTTAGAGTCGGATCATCTTCTTGCTGTTTTATAAACGAGTCACGAGAAATTACCAAGGGATCATCTTGGTTATGCACTTCATTATCTTCAGTAGATGAAGTTTGAGGCATATTAAGAGCTTGAGCTCTAGTGACTACAGCATTAGCAGTTTGCATATTTTGTTTTTCCCAAACGGAAATTTGTTGTGGAGTGCATTATTTGACTCCGTGAATACGACCAATGATAAGATCAGCGACCGGATTCGGCAGAAGACATGCGTGTATATCTCCTGTAAAGAAAGGAGTAGCAATCTTAATGATAGCAGTAGAGTATTTCTCTAAGGTGCCGCCAAATGTTACACATTTGACTACTTTTCCGGTGGCACGAGAAGGATCTACAAGTGATTGCCTAACACCAATTGTGGTGCATCCAGAATAAAAAAGAACTGATACTGGATTGTCATTTACTAAACCTTTATGTAAGACAAGAGAACCTCTTTCATCATGCGCGACTGACGCAGGAAGAGCGGGAAGAGGATGGCCACAACTTAAAGTGGACACCGTAGTTGGTTCAAATAATGTTTTGCATTGGGGGCACTGAGATGCTCTCCCAAAATCAAAAGCGGAACATGCCATATTATTAGCGTCATTATTATCTTTAGTCTGTTTATAGGCTTCATGTGACTCTTGCTGTGCAGAGTTTGCCTGATAATGTGGTTTATGTTTTTTGTATTGTGATCTACCTCGATTGTTATTGCGTCTGTAATCATAATTATTTCCTCTATTGTAACCCCTATTTGGGTTTGAGTCATAGTTCTCATGGTTACCATTATCATATCCGTTATAATGAGTATCTCTATAACTATGTTCTTGTTGTCTCCATGATGGATGACTTGGATAGTTCCTATAATGACTTCCTCTGCGGAAATTCCTATAATTATGACCACCCCTGTATCGAGGGCTATCGGCTCCTCTCCAGTTCTTCGAAGAAGGACCCTGAAATGATTGGTTACCTTGGTTTTGATAACTATTATGGTTACCCTTTTTATCAAACCTGTTTTGAGGTCCCTGAAATTTGTGTGAATAATTAGGGTTGTATGGTGTTGCTGAAGCAACTGGCATACTTTCCTTAACCTTAGCATTGCTAAAAGCTACGTCCGGATGTGTCGTGACGTATTGGGTACAATATTCTTCCATTTCTTTTAGTTTCTTGGGTTTACGCTCATGTAGGAATTCAAGGAATGGTTTATTTACACTTGACATAATCTTGTCTCTGAGCAACAAGTCCATAAGGGCTTCATATGTCTTTTCTGTTTTGGACAGCTCAATCTACGATTAAATGTAAGACGTGTCCTTGCAATGAATTCTGAGAATTCTACCCCTGATTCAGGAACCATTTTCTTAAACAAAAGACGGTAACCTTCCTCTGTTAATTGATATTTTTTCAACAAAGCTGCCCTAATAACCTCATAATTATCCTTGTCAGTCTCTTCAACCAAACTTAAACTAGTCAGAGAATCACCTTTCAAATTTTCTGATAACTGGTTAGCATATTGTGATTTATCCACATTATGAGCTCGACAAGAGCGTTCAAATCTATCCAGCCAGAATGTTATGTCATCACTGGAAGGATTGAACGCTGGTACCTTGACCTTGTAAGTAAAGGGTTTACCACTATTACCATTTGACTGATTAGCAATACCCATATTTGTCAATTTTAATTTTTCTAACTCAAATGCTAACAGTTTTTCCTCATGTTCCCTTTTTGCTTTTATCTCCTCGGCTTCAGCTTCTCTGTCTAATCTCTTTTGTTCAGCCTCAGCTTCTAATCTTTTATTTTCAGATTCTCTCTGTAATCTTTTTTCTTGAGCCTCAGCTTCTAATCTCTTTTGTTCAGCCTCTCTTTCTAATCTCTTTTGTTCAGCCTCTCTTTCTAATCTCTTTTGTTCAGCCTCAGCTTCTCTTTCTAATCTTTTTTGTTCAGCTTCTCTGTCTAATCTGTTTTGTTCAGCTTCTGCTTCTCTTTCTAATCTTTTTTGTTCAGCTGCTGCTTCTCTTTCTAATCTTTTTTCTTCCATCTGGAATCTTCTTTCCTCCACCTGCATCTGCAAGTTCTTTTGCTCAGTCTCAGCTTTCAGTTTATCAATTTCCAATTTTTGTGTTTTTTCATATTGACTGGTAGCGTACTCTTCCAACTTATCTCCAGTCTTGCCTAGGGATTTCCCTTGCTGAATAAAGTAATCTAAAGTCGACATAATGTATACTAATATGTGACTAGATACCTGAAATAGCAATAATGAAATCTATCTACAAATAAATGGAATAATCAGCTCCCTTTATCCCAATCTCTGTGGGAAACAAGCCTTTAAATAAGGTCTTGTATAATTAACTGTGTACCTCTAATAACAGCAATTAATCATCAGTTGATTCTTTCTAATAAGTTCCCTACACACCTAGTAGTGTATGATCAAGTATATTTTATAGTATATGTCAACCAACAACATAAACAAAAGACAATCAAGAAAGACAATACGAAAACATTCGCAGAAATCAAATAAGTTAAATAGAAAAACAGAAGAAAATAATCACAGAGCCTGTGATGATATCTGCGCCGTAATAAACAAAACAAATAACGCCACAGTGTATAAATATAAAGTTGTATAGAACTGAATTATAGGAAAGATGAGACCTACAAATACAAACAAACCAAAACAAAACTAAAGAACAGAAAAAATATCACAAAAACAACGATAAGCACAGTCTTCACAGCTAACAAAAAATAGCAACAGATGTTGCATGCAAATTTTCAATTAAGAAAATTGCCCCCTACAGAACACTAATATAGGACCTATATGACTTGGTATACCCTATATTAGTCACCTCACCAACCGCCCACAGACATATACACAACACTATAACATGTAAACATTAAACATAAATACATATGTGTCATATAAATGCAATGTAATGTGTTGCAGATAGAAGGCTCAGTTATAATAGTACCGTATTATGGGTCAATTTTTAATCAAAATAAACTGCCACTTTAATAAATCATATTTCTGTCTTAAACTATTACAAAGTTCAACAATATGTAGCAGAACACAAGAAGATCCACCGTTGACGTGTAAGACCTCCCAGTTCCATAGCACTTCTTGCTAACACAGTTAATTCTTGTAAACAAACCTGCTGTGTAACGCTGTCTGTTCTATCAGAAATGTCAACAAACGCTGACCTAGATACCGTATACGCTGACAGGACACGTCACGCTGACATCGACTGTAGAGTTGTACCGCTGGTGTTCATGTGTGTCGTAACAGGCCACAGGAAACGGTCTGGTCCCAGTAGCTGACTTCTCAAAATGTCCACTGTGCAGTTTGACCCAGAAAGCTGGCCTACCACGTTGATAAACTATTTTTTAGGTCACCACGTTAATAAGGGCTTGATGAGATTAAGTGGTCAACTCAAACCCGGCACAGTGTTGGTCATATAGGTCACCTTGTCCCGGAACGTAATGAAGCCCCGACAAGAATGTATTGTTGACAATGAGTGTTAGTATGAGTGTCAACACGCGAATGCATAAATGGTTCTGTAGAGTTGACAAGTTGGTAATAATGCACTCATACCCTCACGGCTGGAAGTCAATGATAACTGGAACTACTGTAGACGTTTTAGACAGTTTAATGATACACACTCTGACAGCACGGTTGACAGTCATTGGAACAGGTTGACACAACAAATCATTGGATACTTGACAAATGGGTGGCAACAGCAATTTGGCAATCTCATAGCATGTAAATATAATCGGACGATAGGAGCAAATATATAGTTATGATAGTCTATCGTCTCATACCTCCACTGACTAGTCGCATCAGTTTGAGTTAACAATAATAATGGTCATCACAATGCTCCTTTACAGACCCTCTGCTGACTACGTCTTTCAGGCTAAGTCTTTTAGGCCTTAGCTTCAACAGGGTCTTTCTTTTAAGGTTGATAATATCAAATAACAAAGGGTAGACTTCAATACAATGTAGGTCCTGGTATCGCCATCAGGTAATACGATATCTCCGTTCTCCGATTGACAATTCAAACAGACCAACAGTGGGATTCAAAATGGCGCCGGTCCCAGTGAGTGGTGTTCATCCAAAAGATATCCTCACTACAAATGAAAGTTCCGTTCATTTGCTCATCTAATGTCTTTGGGTTTTCCATACCCATAAGGAATGTTACATATGTCCACTCATAGTGCTGCTAGTACAGGAATCGTCTACATACGATACATCAAATATATAGATAGATGATATAACATCTATGGCGTCGTTAGGCCTAGGTACAGTTTTAGAAAATGTTTCTTCTTTACCTTAAGTTCAGGAAATACTAGTAACTAGCACACTAACATATATATTCTGGGAGAAGTATCGACCATCATAGTATACTGAGAGAAAACTCCTCTCTTCCCCAGAATCAATCACAATGACCAAAAACTTCAGACTCTCATATGTCCGACAGCCTTCAAGATCCGTCCGTCATCACGGAAGCGCCAACAACGACTCATCGTCTCAGTGGGCATGCGCTAATGTTAACCTTTCAACTATATTCAAGTGGGGCGACTATATATTTACTTTCACTCGAAGCAAAAAATGAGTATTCGCCCTTTGACTAGAGTTCTAATCTTAGACTCAAAAAAATGATTCCCAGATATTTCCTAACATAACAAGAATACAAACAAATAAATATCTTCCTATATATATACATCTCTATCTTCATTGTCCCCAGTAATCTGTTGGTAACACCGATAAACAAGCATTGCACTACATTGTCAAATCTCGCTTTTGTGAAAGAGAACAGTTCACTTCACCGACACTAGAAAGACGGACCGGGAAATGCTATTTTAATCTCAATGAACTGTAGTGAAAAATTCTAGATACCCTATATAAATTGGAACAAAACTGGAAAATTAGAACATAAATGTAAAGACGAACGAAATAATATGAAAGAAAGAAGAATGGTGAAAGACCAGTGCTTTCCCAATAGCGAACGCCTGCGTTGTAGAACGCCATAATGGCTGAACAAGAGACCCTCCTTTTTCTACTTCGTCTGCATAAACTCTACGTAAAGACTACACGCGAATCACAGTCGTTTCTAAAAATAAAACTGGTACTGTATTTCTTAGAAGACCTTGATATGCAAACTGCATAATGACCTAGATACAAATACTACATTAATGAAATTATACACACAAAGTTGACCTAAAAAGACAGACGGGCTAAGCAGAGATGAGAAAGGATAGACGGAGCGAAGCAATAATACTACGTCGTCTCGCGATTAAAAAGTGAACGCCAATCACACGCGAAACGCATGAAGGCCTGATTTTTTCAACGTATAGGATGGATAGTTTTTTTTCAAAAGCCCATGTAAACATGGCCTGATTGGTTAGAACGTTAGATATGGTCAAATAGAAGCGTCAGTTCACTGCCAGTTTTTGAAAATAAATCCTGTGAAAATCAAGTGCGTTGAGAGCAGGCTAAGAATTTTCTAATAAAGGAAAAGCCTGGACAAAGGCAGATCAAAATTGTGCCAGAATTCATCGCCAGTCAACGTTACTTGTTTAATATTTCTTTGAATTGTGGTAAGCTAGACATGTTTAATATATATTTTATATGAAAATTGAATGTGAAATGATAAATTATGTCTGTATGTGTGTGGTTCAGTAGCAAACATGAGGCAAAGCCTAGATATTGCTCCACCTTGTAAAGATTGTCAGAGAGGAGTATAACTGCCTATACAGATAGATATATTGGATTGCCATATGTAACATGACACCTATCCTATTGTATAGAAGGGAGTAACGCTGGAATTGCAGAGGTGTTGTAACTATTAGGGAGAGGAATACTGGTGTATATTGTCACATGAAAAGCTAGCAGTTGGCCTACAGCTCTGAACTTTATGTTTGTACTGTCTTGTACGTCAGTGTGGAAATATATTATATATTAGTTATGAAGAAGGAGGCACACCCTTCTTATTTCAGGGACTGTGGTACTGATGTTAATATAGCAGCACATGGTCTGAGCCTTGCTTGATCCAGAACTCTGGCAGCAGACTCCTTGCCTAAGATATCAGCCATTGTGGGTTTTTCTAGCAAACTAAGAAGCAAGCGAGCAGAGGATACAGTTTTCCTGCAGCCGCTATATGAGCTAAGAATGTTTCAGCACGAGCAGCTCACCCTTGTATAACCCACCTCAATTGACTTACATAAATAGTCCAAGAGGGACAGTAATTGTTTTAAAAAGTAAAAGAATCTGTGAATCCTTTAATATTATTTCCACCAGTAACAAACACATGAAGTCGTGATGACAACCAACAACCTAGCTCAAACAGCCAGTATTGCCTCATAATACTACCTCACAACATTCCACTCATATTATAATAATATTATATGTCGAGACAAAGATCCTTTGTATAAAATTTTGTACATAAACATTGTGTTTACATTTGATTGTGATTCCTGATTCACTGTGTAGTAGGATCAGGATATCTATTTATAAAAAAAAAATTCAAAACATTTGTTAAAATTTAACCCTTGACTTAATAAGATAATCTTTAGAGTGTTAGTTGTTTGTGACTGTCATATTGTTGTCAATTTGTTGAGGATCTTAACTTAGATGTTTATCTGTCTGTTGGTTGTTGTGAATTACACTACATCACTATCATAACCCTAGACATTGAACGTAGTCATCACAAAATTCAAGAATAAGTCTGATTGAGGTCTAAATGTGGTAGCAAGTAAGGTCATCTGTAACACACCAAACTTATTAGATACAGATACCTTCACAGCTGATCTCAGTCAGTATACTAAGTCCCCTATAACTATATTTACATAATCCCAACTTACCACATATATTGGGGTCCTGTCCGGGATTTTGAACCTTCTCCTAGCACATATATTGGGGGAGTTCACTTCAGGGAATAATAAAAATTAAAAAGGTATTCTTGGGTGGAAAATAGATAAGGTTGAGCTCTCAGTGCTTGTGGTTGTCCTTAGTTTAATTAGTCATAGATTGAATTGTTTAGTTAAACATTGTCGAAATTTGCCTGTTAGAAAATGGCAGACCTGGCAAAGTTTCGATCTGCTGCTGTGCAGGCTGCTAAAGAATTGGGAATGGACGGGCAAATTATGATTGCTTATGTCACAACTGAATGTGACAAATTCATTGAACGCGAAGAAAAAAGATTAGAGAAAGAAGCTGAAAGAAAGTTAGAAGCTGAAAAAGAAATTAAGAGGCTGCAGATTGAGGCTGAAGAAAAAAGTTAGAGGCTGAAAAAGAAATTAAGAGGCTGCAGATTGAGGCTGACAAAGAGGCTAAGGCATTCGAAGCAGATGGAGAAGAAAAGAGAATGGCTGCTGAAAGGGAAGACAAGCGATTGGCTGCAGAGAGGGAAGCAGAAGATAAGAGATCACAGAGGGAGCACGAGTTACGACTAAGGGAGTTGGAATTTCAAGGCCATGCTCCTGAAAATGGTGCCAGTCCCTTTACCTCCAATGCTACAGCTAGTCAGGGAGCCTCAACCTCGGCTATGAGTTTTGATTTAGACCATTTTGTTGAGAAAGACGATGACATAGAGAGCTATCTAAATAGATATGAACTGTTAGATACCACGTATGGGTTAGAGAGAGAAAGATGGAGCTTAAAGTTATCACAAGGTCTTCGTGGTACAGCTTATGACGTTTTTGCCAAGATGAGCAGAGATGACCAAGACAATCATGACATGTTAAAGCAGGCTCTGTTGCTAAGATATGAAAAGAATGGAGAATTTTATAGAAAAAAGTTCAGGAATGCTAAACTACTGTCAGGTGAGACATATCACCAGTTCTCTGCACGGTTAGAGACATACTTGGAGAAATGGACGGCTCAGGGGAAAACCCAAGATCTTAAGAAAATGATCCTTATAGAGCAGCTAAGAGAGTCCATGGCTCCAGACCTGAGAAAGTTTCTCATGGAACAAGGTGCAGAGAGGCTGGGTGAGTTACTAAATGTTGCTGAAAGATATCAGGCAGCTCAAGCAGAGGTAACAGGTAATAAAAAGAAACAGGTAGATAATTTTTAGGCAGACACGCCACTGGGCAAACGTAGGCCTGACAATAGAAGGAATAATAAAGTGGACCAAGTGGAATGGGAAGCCCCTTTTCATGGACAATCTTCAATTGACTGTTTTACAATGGCCACTATGCAGAGAGTGCAAAAAGATGTCCTACCCCAGGATAAGCCGAAAATCCCTCAATCGGACTTATGTAAACTGGAGGAAGAAGATGTAGAGAGGAAATCTCTCATCAAGAATTCTAAGGCTGGAGAGAGCTCCAAGAAAAAAATTGGTAGCGGTCGTTTTGTGAATGATGATTCTGGGAAGAAAAATCATCACTACAGTGTTTCTAGTGGAAAAGACCATACCGGTACCTGTAAAAACAGGTCAACAATA
Organism: Oreohelix idahoensis; assembly: GCA_024509875.1. Classification (NCBI taxonomy): domain Eukaryota; kingdom Metazoa; phylum Mollusca; class Gastropoda; order Stylommatophora; family Oreohelicidae; genus Oreohelix; species Oreohelix idahoensis. The sequence continues at coordinate 71,747 of JAMPIV010000889.1, forward strand.
TTCAAAGTCCAAATGTAATCTGTTAAGAACGTGGACTGATGAAAAGGCAGAGGAAAATATTACCTCATCATACCAATATGTGAATGAGCTGACCACTCGTTTAAAAACTGGCTGGAAACTTGCCAATGAAAATTTGAGACAAGCCAGGAAAAAACATGCTGCCTATTACAACAAGAAAGCTAAAGACAGAGATTTGGCTGTGAAAGAGAAGGTACTGCTTCTTCTACCCGGTAGCCAGAATAAGTTGCAAATTGGATGGCAAGGTCCATATACAGTTCTAGAGAAGGTGTCTAGAACAAATTATAAGATAGATAAGAAGAGGAAAGAAAAAAATCTATCATGTGAATCTCCTGAAGAGATATTTGGAAAGAGAAAATCAGGAAGAGACACATTTGCTGACCTTGTCTATTGCAATGGAGATGAAAAAAGAACCACTTTCATCATTTGAATATCCATTACACCCCTGTGAGACAGCTGCACAGGTGAAAATCAGTACACACTTAACGAAAAATCAGAAGGAGAGAGTGCAACAGGTTCTAGATGATCATACAGAGGTGTTAACGGACCGTCCGGGGCATACAAACGTATTGGAATATGATATGAAACTGACAGACCCAACACCTGTATGTATGAAAGCATATTCGATTCCTTTCGCTAAGGAGAAAGCTTTGAAGGAAGAGATAGACTATTTGTTAAAGGAAGGAATTATTTCACACAGTGAATCTTCGTATAGTTCCAGTGTGGTGCTCTTGAGAAAACCCTCTGGAGAACATAGACTCTGTATAGATTACAGGAGACTGAATGCTATCACAGAAGGGCAAGTGGATCCATTGCCGGATACAAATCAGCTGTTTGCCAGGCTGAATAAAGCTAAATATTTCTCAAAGGTGGATCTGAGCAAAGGCTACTATCAGATCCCAGTAAAGCCTGAGGTTAGACCATACCTAGCTTTTAGTACCTCAGAAGGACACTATGAGTTTAATAGATTGCCATTTGGATTGAAGAATGCGCCTAGTGTCTTCTCTAGAATGATGAGAAAATTATTGGATCCTCTGAATAATCCATGTATAACAAACTTCATGGATGATATCCTTATAGCGACAGAAACATTTGAGGAACACATTGACTCTCTGAACATGTTGTTTGATCGACTTAAAGAAGCGAATTTGACATCCCGACCAACCACATGTTGCGTTGGATGTAAAGAATTAGAATTCTCGGGGAATCTCAAGAGACCTGTGAGTTTGGCATCAGTCATATGCACAGTTTGGCATCAGTCTCATGCAGTGACATCCTTGTGGGAACAATGGCTCTTCTTTTCCGTTGTCTCCTCAGAGTCCGCCATAAACCACTCACAGTCAATCAGGGAAACATGACCCCTGACCCCAAGAACATGGAGAATCAAGGTAATCACCAGGCATAGATAGAAATTTATCTATGTGTATATAGAATTAGAGACTGACATATAATGTCTGTTTTAAGTGGGGAGAATTGTAGTGAAAAATTCTAGATACCCCTATATAAATTGGAACAAAACTGGAAAATTAGAACATAAATGTAAAGCCGAACGAAATAATATGAAAGAAAGAAGAATGGTAAAAGACCAGTGCTTTCCCAATAGCGAACGCATGCGTTGTAGAACGCCATAATGGCTGAACAAGAGACCCTCCTTTTTCTACTTCGTCTGCATAAACTCTACGTAAAGACTACACGCGAATCACAGTCGTTTCTAAAAATAAAACTGGTACTGTATTTCTTAGAAGACCTTGATATGCAAACTGCATAATGACCTAGATACAAATACTACATTAATGAAATTATACACACAAAGTTGACCTAGAAAGACAGACGGGCTAAGCAGAGATGAGAAAGGATAGACGGAGCGAAGCAATAATACTACGTCGTCTCGCGATTAAAAAGTGAACGCCAATCACAGGCGAAACGCATGAAGGCCTGATTTTTTCAAATAAACAGTGATAAAAAACACTAACGATACGAGGTTAGGTTTTGAAAACAGGTTTAAAGTCTTATTGGGAAACCTGAAAATCTACTGTTTTATGTCTAAGCTCCTGACATTAGTCTGACAGTACAGAAGACATCCCATAGTATGGAAGTGAACAGGTGGTAACAGCAAAGTCACGACTATCATAGAAAAATACATATTTTGAACGAAGCCACTTAGCCCCATTAAACTTATATATTCTTGTACCTTAGGACTTGCTGACAAAGAATATGTTATGTGTTACGCAAATAGACTATTAATTAACAAATTATAGCCAAAATACTATAGTGGGGTTGACTGACAGCACAAGATCATATCTGCTTATTTTTTTTTATGGCATGTTTGGAAAACACTGCTTTGGGGGAAATGAGGCCGACAAGTTAGATACGATTTGATTGGCTGTAGTAAAATGTAAGGCGAAACCTTATTGGTCTAACTGCAAATACAAATATTGTTGTTAATGGCAACGTATAGGATGGATAGTTTTTTTTCAAAGGCTCATGTAAACATGGCCTGATTGGTTAGAACGTTAGATATGGTCAAATAGAAGCGTCAGTTCACTGCCATTTTTTGAAAATAAATCCTGTGAAAATCAAGTGCGTTGAGAGCAGGCTAAGAATTTTCTAATAAAGGAAAAGCCTGGACAAAGGCAGATCAAAATTGTGCCAGATTTTTATCGCCAGTCAACGTTACTTGTTTAATATTTCCTTGAATTGTGGTAAGCTTGACATGTTTAATATATATTTTATATGAAAATTGAATGTGAAATGATAAATTATGTCTGTATGTGTGTGGTTCAGTAGCAAACATGAGGCAAAGCCTAGATATTGCTCCACCTTGTAAAGATTGTCAGAGAGGAGTATAACTGCCTATACAGATAGATATATTGGATTGCCATATGTAACATGACACCTATCCTATTGTATAGAAGGGTTTAACGCTGGAATTGCAGAGGCGTTGTAACCATTAGGGAGAGGAATACTGGTGTATATTGTCACATGAAAAGCTAGCAGTTGGCCTACAGCTCTGAACTTTATGTTTGTACTGTCTTGTACTTCTTCTTCTTCTTCTTCCGTCCTTAGCCAAAGACCGACCAAGCAGTCAGAGGCCATCACGCCTTGTGGCGTCTTAAGGGCAACAGCAGATTGATTTTCTCTGTTGTAGTTTCCCATCACGCCTAGCGGCGTCTTTAGGGCAACAACAAATAGATCCATCTGCCGTTGTTTCCGTAATCGGTGTGACAAGCCAACGGGTGATCAGCCCATTGGGCTAACTGTCTTGTACGTCAGTGTGGAAATATATTATATATTAGTTATGAAGAAGGAGGCACACCCTTCTTATTTCAGGGACTGTGGTACTGATGTTAATATAGCAGCACATGGTCTGAGCCTTGCTTGATCCAGAACTCTGGCAGCAGACTCCTTGCCTAAGATATCAGCCATTGTGGGTTTTTCTAGCAAACTAAGAAGCAAGCGAGCAGAGGATACAGTTTTCCTGCAGCCGCTATATGAGCTAAGAATGTTTCAGCACGAGCAGCTCACCCTTGTATAACCCACCTCAATTGACTTACATAAATAGTCCAAGAGGGACAGTAATTGTTTTAAAAAGTAAAAGAATCTGTGAATCCTTTAATATTATTTCCACCAGTAACAAACACATGAAGTCGTGATGACAACCAACAACCTAGCTCAAACAGCCAGTATTGCCTCATAATACTACCTCACAACATTCCACTCATATTATAATAATATTATATGTCGAGACAAAGATCCTTTGTATAAAATTTTGTACATAAACATTGTGTTTACATTTGATTGTGATTCCTGATTCACTGTGTAGTAGGATCAGGATATCTATTTATTGAAAAAAATTCAATACATTTGTTAAAATTTAACCCTTGACTTAATAAGATAATCTTTAGAGTGTTAGTTGTTTGTGACTGTCATATTGTTGTCAATTTGTTGAGGATCTTAACTTAGATGTTTATCTGTCTGTTGGTTGTTGTGAATTACACTACATCACTATCATAACCCTAGACATTGAAAGTAGTCATCACAAAATTCAAGAATAAGTATGATTGAGGTCTAAATGTGGTAGCAAGTAAGGTCATCTGTAACACACCAAACTTATTAGATACAGATACTTTCACAGCTGATCTCAGTCAGTACACTAAGTCCCCTATAACTATATTTACATAATTCCAACTTACCACATGAACCCAGACAAAGGCATGTCCGTTGTGAACGAACGACATTGGCCATTGTGACATTCAGAGTAGATCGAGGAAAACAGATATCTTTCTGTGTGCAGGCAATAGTTAACTTATTTAGCATTTTCGTACAACCATCATCATCATCACTTAGTTACCACGTAGAATAAGATTAAGCTTAGAGTGTGCATTTTATGCATTAATTACTACATTCTTTTTCAGGCATAAGCTATATTTAGTTGTCGTGACATGTAATGTTTTATTTGGTTTTTTTGTGTGTGTGCATATATTCAGTCAATAAAAATTGTAATCGTGTTTTCGTTACCAACACAAGTTAGTTACATAAAAAGGAAGGGAACACTCAGGGTGAAGGAGGGGTTAGGGGCTCGCGAGCTATAGGAGAGATAGGTAGATTAGTAATGGCGATAGTGTCACAGGATTCTCAATCACTGGGTCTATCTTCTGGAAACTTATCCCAAATTCCTAAATTCGCCTGCCTCGGCCTCTATGGTCTATCTTTACCGGGTTGCCAGGCAATTCTGAGCCATTGATAACTCCTTGTAAACCAATATAAACTCTCCCTTGGTAATCCTCTTGTTAACCATGTGACACTCTAGCAGAGAAGCCCCACCCTTATTTAATACCACAGATTACAGACCAAAGAGAAGTTAGTAAGAAGACCAAGATGGCTGTATAACGCTCCACCTATGTTCCAGTCTTGACGTATGGATGCGAGTCATGGGCAATGACTACAACCACAAAAGCCAGGTCCAAACCTCAGAAATGAGGTATCTGAGGAAGGTGGTTGAAGTACCAAGAAGAGACAGGGCCCGCAACCAGACGATAGGTCAAGGCCTAAAAAACCCAACCCCTGCAGACCCAAGTAGAACAGTCCCAACTGAAATGGATTTCCCATGTCTGCAGAATGAGAGAAGATCGACTACCACGGCAAGCATGGGAAACTATGGGAGCCAGGGATCCAGACCTCCAGGATGACCCAAAGTCCGCTGGGAGGACAACATTAGATAATCTTTGAAGGACCGAGGACTAGGATGGATCCAAGCCAGGAGGATGACAGCCCATAGAATAGTATGGCGCTCTCACTCTTACAAACCTCTACACCTCACGGTAGAAGAGGAACGACTAATTAAGTAAGTAAGATTACAGACCCATCAGTGTACACAATGGCATAATCATTCCCAGCATTATCAACTTCATAAGCTGATCAACTTCCAGCTCTGCTCTCCCATTGGCCCAAGTTCTGCATTCTCTACCAAGGCTGATGATGACTTGCTGGTAGTTCACCCAGCTCTCATCTGACTTACTCCACTCTTGAATATATTTTAAACTAGGGTCACCTGTCTAATAGATTATGATGATGATTAATGAGAGAACGAGCGAATAAGGGAAAGACGAAGCGGAGAGACGATCAACAATTAATCAACAGGGTTGAATGACCTAGAAGTCAGACTGGCGGCAAGCAGAGGTGCTCAGTTGTTTTCTCTTCCCCCCCCCCCCTCCTTATAAAGCATAAAGCCACCACTGCAGCACGCCCTCTTTGCAGATAACCTGCATAAAATCAGTCACGTGCTCTTGCAGTGAGCGTCCGGTTGACAGAGTGGTTAGAGCGCTGGTCTCTCGCGGCAAACGTGCCGGGTTCAAATCACGGTACCATCACGCTCCAGTCTACCCAGCTGTAAATGGGTACCTGACTTTGAGTTAGGGAATGAAAAGGCAAGCGATGAAGGGAACTGTCACCCTCACCTCTCGATGCAGGACCTAGTCTGGTCAAGTCTCTAACACTTTACTCCCCTAAGGCAGTATCTGATATGGGACTACCTTGACCTTTTACTCTTGCTGTGGTGGCTTCTTTAGCTACATGCTATACATGATGAGGTTGCTAGCTCCCGCGCAAATCTTTCTTGAGCTGAACAGATGGGCCATGAGAAACACAGGGAGACAGGATTACAGACATATGGCCGGTCCTGATCCTAATGACAACATTGGTCATCTTACAAGGAGGGATCAGAGCACCATCTTTCGGCTCAGAACACAACATATACCACTCAACAGTCACTTGAACAGAATCCAATCACAACACTCTCCAGGGTGCCAGCTGTGTAACTACTCATATGAAACTGTTGACCACCACATCTTTGAGTGCCCAGCACTCGATGATGTTCGGACAATGCTCCATCCTCCGAGGCCAGATATGTGGAACACCTTGTACGGAGAAACAAAACAACTTGCGAAAACATGGAGATATCACTACATGGCGTTAGGCCGAAGGGCGAGAGCACAAGCACCGATGGATCAACAATAAAAACAACAACAATAACAAAAACAACAACAGTAATAACAACAATAATAACAATAACAACAACAACAACAGCAATAACATCAACAACAATAACAACAACAACTATAACAATAACAACAATAACAAGAACAATAACAACAACAATACCAACAACAACAACAATAACAACAACAATAACAATAATAATAACAATAACAACAACCATAATAATAACAACAACAAAAAACAAAAAAAACAAAAACAAAAAAAACAACAAAAAAAAAAACAACAAAAAAAAAAACAAAAACAAAAACAATAACAAAAACAACAATAACAATAACATAAAACAAAAAAAACAACAAAAAAAAAAAAAACAAAAAAACAAATAACAACAACAAAATTAAAAACAACAAAAAAAAAAAAACACAAAAAAAACAACAACAACCACAAAAAATAACAACAACAAACCACAAAAAAAAAACAACAAAAAAAACCAATAACAACACAAAAACAACAGCAAACAAAACAATAACAACCCCCAAAATAATAAAACCCAAACAATAACAACAAGAACAACAATAATAACAACAATAATAATAATAACAACATCAACAACAATAACAACAATAACAACAATAACAATAACAACAACAACAATAACAACAATAAGAACAACAACAACAACAACATGAAACGCTCGAGGGAGTAGTAGCTCTATACCATTTTTGTCTCCTCAGAGACCCTCCGGGGACTACACGGAGCATAGTTCAGAGGCGTATTTAAAGTATTTGACACCCAGGGCTAATCCTACCTTTACCACCCCCCTCTTATAAAGAAACACTTGCAAGTCAATTACTATCACAATAATGTCAGATGGCACCCCTTTCCTGACTGTCACACGGGGCGAACATCCGTCCTCGCACTCCCCTTAGTGCGACACTGGTTTAGTTACTACTGAACTGAAACAGAAGTAAAGCTTTTCTAAGAAGGAGCGCCATTAGTATCTTACCCAGACGAGTCACGAGCCACAATGCGTCCATGTTGACTTTAAATTTCAGCCCTTTAATAACAGAAAAGACAGTTGCGTCGCATATGTTGATCTTGAAAACTAAACCAGAGTAATTAATGCACTTCAAACAAAACAGAAAAGGTTAGATCTTTTTTTAATAAATTTCAACACACTTATTATATCTTTTTAATAACTTTTTATAGTACATTTGTCCAATAAGAAATGTCAAAATCTGTCTGTAATAAACGTCACAAGATGTAAATTGGGATGAACACAACAACAGACAAAAACAAAAGGACGGAAAACTGTTCTGGGTGGAGGACGAGGAGGATTCATCATGGCTTCCACTGACATATGGCGTAGGCAAAGATTTAGAATAGTAAAACAGCGGATATGACGTATAATTATGACGAACAGCACGTGCTCAGGGTGATAATTAAGTCTCATAAAAAAACAGTTTTCCGGGTGACTTTCAGTCGATTTGTCGATCCTGGCCTCCCGCCGTTTCTTTCATTCGCAACTGTCTCTGCGTTTCGCCTTGGCAGAAGGGCATAGGGTGAATTGTTCTGCTTGACTTGGCTAAAACAATACAAGGATATGGCTCATAACCAAAAGTGTAGCAATGTCAAGATAAGATGGGACTGATCCGAGCCATGGAAATTATTTCTATTTGAGTATGTGGGCTTTAACGCTTTGACTCCGGAACAACACTCAGAGCGTTGGTCAGATTTGACACCCGTGTCAAAACAATGCTCTGAGAGTTGTTTTTAGTCTATCACGAATTTAAATTACGGCACAGGGTGGACAATAATTCCGGAGTCAAAGTGTTAAGGGAACCCACTATAGTGACGTAACCAAAATTTGTTCCAGATATAAAAACAATTCTTTTTTTCTTCTACGTCAAAACTATTTTTCACCTTCTTCTACTTTTCTTCTTGAAGACAACTTTCTTTTTTTCTACAAACAAAAATTGACAAGTAGTCCTTTTAAGGGTGGATAGTGACGTAACCAGAGATGTGTTCCAGATATGATAACAATCTTCTTCTTCTACGTCTACTATTTCTTATTCTTCTACTTCTTCTTGAAGACAACTTCGTCTATAGTTAAAACTTGACTATTTGAGTATGTGGGCTTTTGTTGGGCCAATAGTGACGTAATTACTTCAAGATGTAATTTTCCAGATATGATAACCATTTCATTTCTTCTTTCTAACCTATTTTTTCTTATTTTTTTCTTTACTTTTTTTTAATTCTAATCTTTCATAACCCCTCCTTTTTCTTAATCCTTCCCTTTTTTCTCTTTCTTCTTCTTCCCCTTTTTTTCTTCTTCTTTTTTCTTTTCACCTTTTTTTCTTTTTTCCCTTTCTTTTTTTTTTTTCCAATTTTCTTTTTCTAAAAAAATCTTCTTTTCCCTTTTTTTTCTTTTTTTTTTTCTTTTTTTTTCTTTTTCCTTTTTCCTCTCCTTTTTTCCTTTTTTTTTTTCTTTTTTTTCTTTTTTTTTTTCACCTTTTTTTTCAACCTTTCACCAAATTCTTTTTCTTTTTTCTTCTTCAAATTTCCTTTCTTTTTTTCTCTACTTTTTTTTTTTTTTTCTCCTTTTCTCTCTTTTCCCTTCTTCTCTCAGTCTTTTTTCTTTTTTTTTTTTTCCCCTTCACCCCAAACTTTTTTTCTTTTCCTTTTTTTCCCCCTTTTTTTTTTTTTTTTTCTTTTATATGTTTTTTTTTATTTTTTTTCCTTTTCTTACCAAAAACCTCCTTTTTTTCAATTTTTTTTTTTTTTTTTTAACTTTTTTTTTTTCCCAAACATTTTACTTTTTTTTTCCTTTTTTCAAATTTACTTTTTTTTTTTAACTTTTTTTTTTTTCCTTTTTTTTTTTTAACCCTTTTCAAACCTTCCAAACTTAACTTCTTCTCTCCATTTATTATACAACTAAAAACACTTCCATTCCCTTTTTTTTCTCTTTTTTCTTTTTTTTTTCCTATCTTTACTTTTTTTCCCATTTCCTTTTCTTTTCTTTTTTTTTCTTTCCTTTTTACAGGCTTATTTCTTTCTTTTTTCTTCTTAAACCCATTTTTTTGTCTTTTTTCTTTTTTTTTTACTTTCACTCCTTTTCTTTTTTCTTACTTTTTTTTTCTTTTTTTTTTTTTCCCCTTTCTCCTTCTTTTTTTTTTTTTTTTTTTTTCTCTTTATTTTAACCCTTTTCTTTCCAATTTTTTTTTTTCTTATTTTCCCTTTTTTTTTCCATTTCTTTTCTTTATTTTTCTTTCATTTTTTTTTTTCCTTTTTTTTTATTCCCCCTCAATTTTTTTTCTTTTTTCTTTTTTTTTATTCCATCTTTTTCCTACTTTTCCTTCTTTTTCCCTTTTTTTTTTTTTTTTTTTCCTTTTTTTTATTCTTTTTCATACCCCCCTTTTTTTTTTTTTTTCCCTTTTTTTCCTGAAAACACCCCTTTTGTTACCCTTTTTTTTTTTTTTTTTTTTTTTTTCAATTTTTTTTTACATCTTTTAAACTACCTTTTTTTACCTAATCGATTTTTAACATTATTTTTTTTTTTAATTTTTTTTTAAAAATTTTAAATTTTTTTTTTTTCATAAATTTTTTTTTTTTTCCTTTAACTTTTTTTTTTTTGGACAACGCATTTCCTTTTTTTTTCATTTTTTGTGACCCAATTTTCAAAAACTATTTTTTCCTTCCTTTTTTTTTTATCCTTCCTTTTTCTAATTTGCCCCTCAAAATTCTCTATTTTTTTTGATCTTTTCTCCCCTTTTCTTTTCTTATTTTTTTTTTTTTCCCTCCTTTTCTTTTTCTTTTCAAAACCCAAAACCCACATTTTTTTTTACTATTTTTTTTTCTTTCTTTTTTTTTTATTTTTTTTTTTATTCTTTTTTTTTCAAAATTTTATTTAACTCTTTTTCTTTTTCCCCCTTTACTCAAAAAAATTTTTCAACCCCCTTTTTTCCCATCACCCCTTTTTTTTTACCAATGTTTTCCTTTTTGTTTTTTTTTTTTCTTCTTTTTTTTTTAATTTTTTTTTTTTTTCCTCTCTTTTTTTTTTTTTTTTTTTTTCCTTTTTTTTCTTTTTCCCTACCTTTTTTAAACTTTTTTTTTTTTTGTTTTTTTTTTTCCTTCCTTTTGTTTTTTTCTCTTACTTTTTTTATTACCTTTTAAAACCCCCTTCATTTTTTTTTACACTTCTTTTACCCAACCACCACATTTTTTTTTTTTTTTCTTTTTTT